>PITA01015262.1:0-50787 GCA_004023965.1 Spilogale gracilis
CTGCATATTCTCTGACCACAATGCCGTGAAACTGGAACTCAATCACCATAAAAAGTTCAGGAGAAAATCAAACACTTGGAAGCTAAAGATGAGCCTACTCAGGAATATGTGGATCAACCAAGAAATCAAAGAAGAACTGAAACACTTCATGGAAACCAATGAGAATGAAGATACATCGATCCAAAACCTATGGGATACATCAAAGACCGTCCTAAGGGGGAAATTCATAGCCATCCAAGCCTCACTCAAAAAAATTGAAAAATCCCAAATACACCAACTCTCATTACACCTTAAAGAACTGGAAAATCAACAAAAAATTAAACCAACCCCCCACACAAGGCGGGAAATAATAAAGATTAGAACAGAGATGAATGAATCAGAAACTAGAGATACAGTAGAACGCATCAACAAAACAAGACTGAAAAGATAAATAATTAAAATCACTTTTCTTGAATCCATTATCAGAAACCTGAAATCTCCAGGCAAATTGTTAACCCAAAACCTAGGGAAATACAGACTCCTCTCAGGAAATAGGGTATGTGTACAGGCCAATTTTAGGCAATGAACTTGAGCAACAGAAACCTGAATAAGGTAGAAGGGGTCATAATGACCCTTACCCTCAGCTAAACACAAACAGGCCTTTTAAGTGACCTACTCAAAATATCCATAAGCCCTAGCTGACCAACAGGTTACTTATGCCCAGACACAGTTCTCAAAAAAGGAAAATTCCTTATGTTCCCATATCTGCTCACCTTCACCCTTAACTACTACCACCCATACTGTCTTCTTCTATAGAGTTACTCCTTTGCTGTCCTGCCCACAGATCCTGGATGCTGTATTTAGTAAACTTCTACCTTCTTTGTTCAGGCTTTAGTGAATTCTTCCACACCTTGCACCTCTGGACTCAACCCAGTTAGATTGGCCCAGAGATGGTAGCTCTAATGTGGAGACTTGGCTGGCCCTGGGCTCTCCCTGGACTTTCCATTAATTTCTTGAGACTTTTCTTCAAGTGGGCCAACTCTAGTACTTCTTGGAGAACTGACAACCTGTACCCAAGGTTAGTCTTTGGTGACTATCTGAAGTCACAGGGGGAACCAGCCCGAAATCCCCTCTCCAAAAGGTGAGGGATTTTACCTCTTGCCCTTCAGAGAAATCCTTCTATCTCTCTCTTTTGTGCTTTTTTGGTCTTTCAGCAGACTACTCTTAGTTCTACCCAGGCAAGTGAAAATCTCTGGCTGGTGCAGCTTTTTAGGTTGGTCTGAAGGTCTGAGAGCAAATAGGTCAGATTGTCCATGCCTGTGAAAGGCCCATTTTTCTTTGCTTTCTCATTCTGTCTCCCTTTGCTTCTGAGAGGTAAACCTGGTGCTAAAAGGGAGCAGAAAGATGACAGGCAGGCCCAATATATGACTCCTTGCCCTCCTCTGGGTCCTTTCAGGAGCAAAAGTCCTTAAAGTTACAAGCCACTAAGCCTCCTAATGTACCAGGAATACCTCAAGCTTGCTTCTGTTGTTGCCAATCAGGGCATCTGGCCCAGGAGTGTCAAATGTGTTCTCCATCAGGGTCTTGTCTGGTGTGGAAACAATCAGAGCACTGGAAATGGGACTGCACCTCCTTCCCATGTGCAAGAGCAGCACCCCAGGACCCAAAGCCCAAGCCAGTGCTGTCCCAGTTCGTCGACAGCCTCAGGCCAAGGACACTCCAGGCAACCTGCAGCTGCCCTTAGATCTGCACTTCAATTATGAGAAACCCAAAAGAGCAGAGGAAGATGATTTCCTCTCCTCTAACTGAGGGGGCCCAGAGACTGTGCATGGTCCCATGGCAGAGCCTCAGGTAACCCTGGATATGGCAAGAGACAAATTGAATACCTAATAGATATGGGAGTCATTTTTCCACCCTGATAAACTACTCAGAAATCCTCTTTTAGTCTAGACTCTACTCACTGGCACTGACAGGCACCCAAAGATTGAGAACTTTCACTTCCCCTTTAATTTTGTTGGGGGGAGTAACAATAACTTCTCTCTCTCTCTCTCTCTCTCTCTCTCTCTCTCTCTCTCTCCATATATATATATGTATATCGCATCTTATTTATCCATTCATCAGTCAACAGATATTTGGCAGTTGTCAATAAATGCTGCTATAAACACTGGGGTTACTGTGTCCCTTCAAATCATTATTTTGTATCTTTTGGGTACATATTTCATAGTGAAATTTCTGGGCAATAGGGTAGTTATATTTTTAACTTTTTGAAGAACATTGATACTGTTTTCCAGAGTAGCTACACCAATTTTCATTCCTACCAACAGTGTAAGAATGTCTCCCTTTCTCCACATCCTCACC
This sequence comes from Spilogale gracilis, assembly GCA_004023965.1. Taxonomy (NCBI): domain Eukaryota; kingdom Metazoa; phylum Chordata; class Mammalia; order Carnivora; family Mephitidae; genus Spilogale; species Spilogale gracilis. The sequence goes on from PITA01015262.1 coordinate 2,338, forward strand.
AACATCTGGTGTTTCCCATGTTGTTAATTTTAGTCATTCTGACAGGCATGAGGTGATATCTCATTGTAGTTTTCATTTGTATATCCCTGATGATCAGTAATGCTGAGCATCTTCTGGCCATCTGCATATCTTCTTCATAAAAATGTCTGTTCATGTCTTCTACCCATTTCTTATCTAGATTATTAGTTTTATGGGTGTTGACTTTGATAAGTTTTTTTATATATTTTGGATATTAAACCTTTATCAGATGACTTATTTTTCAAATATGTTTTCCATTTTCCAGGTTCCCTTTTAGTTCTGTTGATTGTTTATTTTGTTGTGCACAAAAGACACAGTCAACAAAACCAAAAGACAATGGACAGAATGGGAGAAGATATTTGCAAATGACATATCAGATAAAGGGCTAGTATCCAAAATCTATAAAGAACTCAAACTCAACACCTAGAGAACAAATAATCCAATCAAGAAATGTGCAGAAGGCATGGACAAACATTTCTCCAAAGAAGGCATCCAAATGGCCAACAGACATGAAAAAGTGCTCAACATCCCTCAGCATCAGAGAAATAGAAATCAAAACCACAGTGAGATACCACCTCACACCAGTCAGAATGGCTAAAATTAACAAATCAGGAAATGATAGATGTTGGCAAGAATGTGGGGAAAGGGGAACCCTCCTACACAGTTGGTGTGAATGCAAGCTGGTGCAGTCACTCTGGAAAACAGTATGGTGATTCCTCAGAAAGTTGAAAATAGAGCTACCCTATGACCCAGCAATTTCACTACTGGGTGTTTACCCTAAAGATACAAATGTAGTGATCCAAAGGGGCACGTGCACCTAAATGTTTATAGCAACAATGTCCTCAATAGCCAAATTATGGAAATAACCTGGATGTCCATCAACAGATGAATGGATAAAGAAAATATCTATTATCTATCTATCTATCTATCTATCTATCTATCTATCTATCATCTATCTATCTATCTATCTATCATCTATCTATCTATCTATCTATCGATCTATCTATAGAATACTATGCAGCAATCAAAAAGAATGAAATCCTGCCATTTGCAATGATGTGGATGGAACTGGGGGGTATTATGCTGAACGAAATAAGTCAGTAAGAGAAAGACAATTATCATATGATATTTCTGATATAAGGAATTTGAGAGGCAGGGCAGGGGGTCATAGGGGATAGGTAGGGAAAAATGAAACAAGATGGGACTAGGGAGGGAAACAAACGATAAGAAACTCTTAATCTCAGGAAACAAACTGAGGGTTGCTGTGGGGGGAGGGATAGTGTGGCTGGGTTATGGAAATTGGGGAGGGTATGTGCTATGGTGAGTGCTGTGGATTGTGTAAGACTGATGATTCACAGACCTGTACCCCTGAAGCAAATAATAAATTATATGTTAATTTAAAAAAAAGAACTGGTTTCTCAAAAGAATTTGTAATATTGTTAAACCCCTAGGGTACCTGGGTGGCTCAGTGGGTTAAGCATCTGCCTTTGGCTCAGGTCATGATCTCAGGGTCCTGGAATCAAGGCCCATGTTGGGCTCTCTGCTCAGCAGGGAGCTTGCTTGTTCCTCTCTCTCTGCCTGCCTCTCTGCCTACTTGTGATCTCTCTCTTTGTGTCAAATAAATAAATAAAATCTTTTAAAAAAACCCTACCCAGACTTACCAAAAAGAAAAGAGAAAGAACCCAATAGATAAAATCACAAATGAAAGAGGAGCAATCACAAAAAATATCACAGGAATAAAAACAATTATAAGAGAAAACTATAAAAAAATCTTTGCCAGCAAACTGGACAATCTGGTAAAAATGGACTAATTCCTAGAAACTTACAAACAACTAATACAAAAAATGAATTAATAGAAAATTTGAACAGACCCATAAACAGCAAAGAAATTGAATCAGTAATCATAAAACAACAACAACAAACAAACAAAATCCTGGGGTCTGTTGGCTTCCCAGAGGAATTCTACCAAACCAGAAAAGTTAATGTGTGTTCTTCCCAAACTGTTTAAAAAAATAGAAATGGAAGAAAGACTCCAAACTCATTCTCTGAAACCAGCATTACCTTGATTCCAAAACCAGACAGAGACTCCACTTAAAAAAGAGAATTATACTCCATATTCCTGATAAACATCAGTGCAAAAATTTTCAATAAAATACTAGCAAATCAAATTCAACAGCACATTAAAAGAATTATTCACCATGATCAAGTAAAATTTATTCCTGGACTACAGGGGTGGTTCAGGGTTCACAAATCAATCAATATGATAAACCACATTAATAAAGGATAAGAACAATATGTTCCTCTCAATAGATGCAGAACAAGCATTTGACAAAATACAGCACCCATTCTTGATTTAAAGAAAAAACCCTCAACAAAGTAGGGTTTTGGGGTAGAAATTCTTCAACATCATAGAGGCCATATATGAAAGACCAACAGCTATTATCATCCTCAATGCAGAAAAACTGAGATCCTTTCCCCTATAATCAGGAACAAGACAGGGATGACCACTCTCATCATTCCTACTTAACATAATACTGGAAATCTTAGCCTGAGCAATGAGAAAACAAAAAGAAATAAAACACATTCAAACTGACCAGAAAGAAGTCAAACTTTCACTATTTGGGGATGACATGATACTCTGTGTGGAAGACCCAAAAGACTCCACCAAAAAAATGCTAGAACAGATATAAGAATTCAGCAAAGTTGCAGGATACACAATCAACATGCAAAAATCTGTTGCATTTCTATAAATCCAATAATGAAGGAGTAGAAAAAGAAATCAAAGAATAAATCCCATTTACAATGCACCAAGAAACCATAAGATACCTAGGAATAAACAGAGGAGGTAAAAGATCTGTGCTCTAAAAACTGTAAAACACTTATGAAATTAAAGAAGACACAAAGAAATGGAAAAGCACTACATGCCCATGGATTGGAAGAACAAACCTTGTTAAAATGTCTATTCCACCCAAAGAAATCTATACATTTAAGTTGATTCCTATTAAAACACCACATTTTTAACAGAGCAAAAACAATCATGAAATTTTTATGGAACCTCAAAAGATGAGAATAGCCAAAGGCTTCTGAAAAAGAAAACAAAACTGAAAGCATGACAATTCCAGATTTTAAGCTATATTGCAAAGTTGTAGTGATCAAGACAGTATGGCACTGGCACAAAACCAGACATGTAGATCAATGGAACAGAATCAAGAACCCAGAAAGAGGCCCACAGTTACATGGCCAGGTAATCTTTGATAAAGGAGGAAAGAATATCCAATAAAAAAAAAGACAGTCTTTTCAACTAATGATGTTGGGGGAAAATGGACAGCAACATGCAGAACAGTGAATTTTGACCACTTTCTTATGCATAGACAAAAATATATTCAAAGTGGATGAAATATCTAAATGTGAGATAGGAAACCAACAGAACCTAGAGGAGAACATAGGCAGCCTCCTCTCTGACCTCAGCCATAGAAACATCTTAATACACATGTCACTGAAGGTAATGGAAGCAAAAGTGAAAATGAAATAGTGGAATTTCATCAAAATAAAAAGCTTCTTCACAGTGAAGGAAACAACAAAACTAAAAGGTAACTTTTGGAATGAAGATATCTGCAAATGACATATCAGATAATGGGTCACTATCTAAAATCTATGAAGAACTTATTAAACTCAACACCAAGAAATAAATGACCCAGTTAAGGGCAGAAGACTCAAGTAGACATTTTTCCAAAGTAGAAATCCAGTTGACTAGGAGACACTTGAAAAGATGCTCAATGCCAGAGAAATACAAATCAAAACCATGACCAGATACCATCTCACACCTATCAGAATGGTCAAAATTAACAACACAAGAAACAACAGGTGTACATAAAGACGCAGAGAAAGAGGAACCTTCTTATATTGTTGGTGGGGATGCAAACTGATGCAGCCACTCTGGAGAACAGTACTCCTCACAAAGTTAAAAAAAAGTGCTATCCTATGATCCCCGAATTCCACTACTAAGTACTTACTGAAAATATACAAAAGTATGAATTCAAAGAGGTACATGCACCCAATGCTTATAGCAGCATTATTAACAGTAGCCAAACTGTGGAGAGAGCCCAAATGTCTATTGATTGATGAATTGATAAAGAAGATGTGGTATGTAAATACAATGGAATATTACTTTGCCATCAAAAGAATGAAATCTTGCCATTTGCAACATATGGATGGATTAGAGTGCATTATGCTAAATGAAATAAGTCAGTAAGAGAAAGACAAATGCCGTATGATTTCACTCATATGTGGAACTTAAGAAACAAAACAGATAAACATATGGGAAGGAGGAAAATGAAAGCAGAGAGAGAAACAAACCATCAGAGACTCCTAAGGATAGAGAACAAAAGGAGGGTTAATGAAGGCAGGTTGATGGGGGATGGGCTAGATTGGTTTGGGGTACTTGTGATGAGCTCTGGGTGTTGTATGTAAGTGATGAATCATACATTCTACTCCTGAAATCAATATTACAGTATATACTAACTAACTAAAATTTAAATGAAAATGAAAAAAAATAACTAAATAAATGTTTTGTAGAATTCCTGTGGGAAGCCATCTGGCGCTGGACTCTTGGTTGTTGGGAGGTTTTTGATTACTGATTCAATTTCTTTGCTGGTTTTCACTCTGTTCAAGCTCTCTATTTCTTCCTGTTTTGTTTTTGGTGGTTTATATGTTTCTAGGATTATCATTAGTAGTAGTAGTAGTAGTAGTAGTAGTAGTAGTAGTAGTAGTAGTAGTAGTATTGACTTCTGGAGTAGTATTCTGTAATTCATCACTTACATACAACACACAGTGCCCAATATAATAAGTGTCCTCCTTAATATCCATCAAAGGTTTAATCATCCCCCATCCACCCCCCCTCCAGCAACCCTGTTTGTCCTTTATAGTTAAAAGTCTTTTTAATGATTGCCATCTTTCTCTTTTCCCCTATGTTCACAGGTCTTGTTTCTTAAATTCCACATATGAATGAAATTATAGGTATTTATTTGTCTTTCTCTGACTGACTTTTTATCTCAGCACAATACACTCTAGCTTTATCCACAACATGGCAAATGGCAAGATTTCATTCTTTATTATGCTTGAATAATCTTCCATTGTATAAATATACCATATCTTCTTTATCCTTTATGTGTAAGATTACTTTGCATATTTGAGATTTTTCTTGCTTCTTGAGGTATGCCTGTATTGCTGTATACTTAAGTATTGTGACCACTTTTGCTGCATCCCAAAGGTTTTGGATTGTCATGTTTTCTTTTTTTTGTTGTTTTTTTTTTTAAAGATTTTTTATTTATTTGACAGAGAGAAACACAGCCAGAGAGGGAACACAAGCAAGGGGAGTGAGAGAGGGAGAAGCAGGCTTCCCGCCGAGCAGGGAGCCCGATGTGGGACTCGATCCCGGCTCTCCGGGATCATGACCTGAGCCGAAGACAGTCGCTCAACCAACTGAGCCACCCAGGTACCCCAGGATTGTCATGTTTTCATTATCATTTGCTCCCATATATTTTTTAATTTCTACTTTAATTTCCTGGTTGATCCATTCATTCTTTAGTAGGATATTCTTTGACCTCCATGTATTTGATGTATTTGTGGTCTTTCCAATTTTTTTCCTGTGGTTGACCTCAACTTTCCCAGCATTGTTGTCCAAAAATATGCATCATATGATCTCGGTCTTTTTGTACTTTTTGAGGCCTGATTCGTGATCTAGTATGTGATCTATTCTGGAGAATTCCCTATGTGTACTTGAAAAAAATGTGTATTCTGCTTCTTTAGGATGAAATATTCTGAATATAACTGTTAAATCCATCTGATCCAGTGTGTGATTCAAACCCATAATTTCATTGTTGATTTTTTACTTAGATGACCTATCCACGGTGTAAGTGGGGTGTTAACGTCCCATATTATTGTATTATTATCAATGAGTTCCTAATTGTTCTTAATTCTTTTACATAGTTGGGTACTCCAAATTTTGGGGCATAGATATTTACAATTGTTAAATCTTCTTGTCAGAGAGACCCCTTTATTATGATATAGTGCCCTTCTTCATCTCTTGTTACAGTCTTTGGTTTAAAATCTAGTTTGTGAATTGGGTAAATCAGGGAGGGTGATGAAACATGAGAGACTTTGGACTCAGAAATAAACTGAGGGCCTTAGAAGGGGGGGATAGGTGAGCCTGGTGGTAGGTATTGAGGGTACGTATTGCATGGAACACTGGGTGTGGGGCATAAACTATGAACCTTGGAACACTGAAAAAATAAAATAATGTAAAAAAAATTTAAAATCTTTAAAAATAAAATAAAATCTAGTTTATGTAATAGAAGTATGGCTACTCAGAATTTTTTTGAACTCCATTTACATGATAGATAAGGTTCCCATCCACTCACTTTCAATCTTCAGGTATATTTAGGTCTAAAATGAATCTCTTGTTGGCAGCATGTAGGTGGGTCTTGTTTTTTTCATCCATTCTGACACCTTATGTTTCTCAGTTGGAGCATTTAGTCCATTTATATTCAGAGAGATTGTTAATAGATATGAATTTAGTGCCATTTTATTTCTTGTTTTGTCATTGTTTCTGGAGATTTTCTGATTCTAGCCTTTGTTGCATTTGATCTTTCCCAATCAAAGAGTCCCCTTTAATGTTTCTTGTGGAGTTGGCTTAGTGATCACAAACTCCTTTAGTTTTTATTTGTCTGGGAAAAAAAATGTATCTCTCCTTTGACTCTGAAGGACAGCCTTAGTGAATAAGATACTCTTGACTGCATATTTTCCCATTCAGCACATTGAATATATATCATGCCACTCTCTTCTGGCCTGCCACATTTCTGTGCACAGATCTGCTGCTAACCTTATTTGTCTTCCCTTGCAGTTTAGGGACTTCTTTTGTCTTGTTGTTTTTATTGTTGCTTCTAGGATTGTTTCTTTATACCTATATTTTGCAAATGTATGTATGATTGTCTTGTTGGTGGCCTGCTTTTGGTGATTTTGATGGGAGTTCTCTGTAACTCCTGGATTTGGATATCTGTTTCCCATATTAGGGAAATATTCAGCCATAATTTACTCAAATAAAACTTCTGTCCCTTTTTCCTTCTCTTCTAATTCTGGGATTCCTACACACAAATGTTATTGTGCTTGATGGGGTCACTGAATTCTCTAAGTCTACACTTCTGATCCAGTATCATTCCATTTTCTTTTCAGTTTCAATATTTTTCATAATTTTGTCTTCTATAGCACTTCTTCATCCCTCTGTTTCTTCCAACTTTGTGATTATTACATTCAGTCAGTTTTGAATCTCAGTTGTAGTTCTTTTATTTCAGCCTGACTAGTTCTTAGGTATTTTATCTCTAATGTAAGAGACTTCCTGGTGTCTTCTATGCTTTTCTCAAGCCCAGCTAGTATACTTATGATTTTTGCTTTAAATTTTGGATCACTCTTATTACTTATCTGTTTCAATTAGCCCCTGGCTGTGACCATTTTCCTTCTTTTGGGATGAATTCCTCCATCTTAACATTTTTGTCTAGGTCTCAGTCTTCTGTGTTTTATGAAAGCCTGTTATACTTCCTGTTCCTGCGAGTAATGATTTTATTAATATAGATCTTATACTGTCCAGGATCTGGTGCTTCAGGAAGTGTTTCTGCTGTGTGCTGTGTGCACTCTACTATGTATTTTGGCTGCTCTTTCCCTCACGTCAGTCATCTGCAGATGATCTCCTAGCCTGCAGTGGAGAGTATTTATACTTTATCTAGAGTGTGGCAAGTTTTAACTAGGTGTTCTGTGATTTGTATGTTAAATGTAACCTGATGCACTTTCCACTAGAAATAAAGCTCTGTAGAACTCTACGGTCAGTAGATGTAGTGCATATGGAGGTTTCTGCTGGTCTTTTAGGGAGGTTCCCACTGCTCTTTTCTCGGGCACACTTGTCTGAAAAGCAGCACCTGCAGAGCACAGGGGGAGGGGTGGTGGGATTGCTGAAGTGGTTTAGGCCACCACTGTTGCACTTGTCTGCCTACTGAAGTTAGTTTATGCTGCTCTCTGGGCAGGGGAGGGAAATGGCACCAGCCTCAACTATGGAAAAGGAATTCAGTGCTTATGCTGTGAGGGAGGCACTCAAGAAGAGTGAATAATCTCCCCTCATGTTGCCCAGGTGTCCCTTAGATCTCTGCCTTCACCCTATCTGTGTCCAGACCATCTTCTATCAGCAGCACAGTGCTCCTATATTCTAACCCAAGCAAGATGGCTAAGTTTTAAAACTCCAAACTTCAGGGAATTGGCATGGTGCTGACTCCAACTTGTCCTTGGGAAAGGTCTCACTGGGCTGGAATGCCTCAGATTTTTTTCTAGAAGAGCAGACACACCAAAGCAGAGATGTGGGTTTGGACTAAAGTGCAGCAAATAACTCGTGTCCAGGTAAAGAATGCTCTGCAAGGGTCTCTAACCCTATGCTTTGATGTGGAAAAGGGTAATGTTGCCCCCCCTTGGCTTTTTGTCCTTAAAGGTGCAGTGCCACCTCTCCCAGATGTACTTCAAGAAGGGGGAACATTTCTTGCTGAGTGTACCAGGGGATCTTCAAATCATAACATCTGTCCCTGGGCTATTGCCCTTCTTCTCCACACATGCATTGCAGTGCCTGCCAGACTCCACACTGACTGACACACTGACTGTGTCAACTTCTAAAACTCTAGTCATTCAGCCCTACTGTTGTAATAACTCATGAAAATCAGGCCTCTCTCCACTTAATCAGTGGCATTGGTGAAATGTTTTCATTGGTGATCTCCTGTGGGTTACTCTCTAACACTCTCTCTCTCTCTCTTCTCTCTCCATGACCAGGACTTCTACTCCTCCACAAAACCCATGTTCTGTATCTACCCAAACCACAATTCCATGTCTCCTACCTGTGGCCTCTTCTCTTCCGCAGTTGTGCAGTTTGTTCTCTCAATCCTCAAATCAATTTTTGATATTCAATATGACTAGATATTTATCTAGCTGTGTTCAAGAGATGAACATGCCAGGGATCCTCTTACAATTATGCCAACTTAGCTCCTCCCTCCTGACCCTCTTCCTTCTTGACTTTTCTTTTATGTGTCTTGTGGTGAGGCACTTGGGGTCTACCCTCTTGGCAAATTTCACATATACAATTTCCCTGCCTTCTTAAATTCAGATTTCATCCTCAGTGTTGCTTCTCTGGTGCTGAAAAATGGACAGTAGTTGTTTCAAGTTTTATACCCCAAACCTTATCATCCAGGCAAAGAGAGACCATCTAGTTCCTCTCTCTCAGTAACAAAACTCAGGCTCTGTGTGACCTGTGCCATCTGGAGCAGGTGATTTGGCCTGAACCATCACTCTTTGTGAGGTCAAGTGGCATCTACCTGATGTTTGGCCTGAACTGAGGTTAGTTGCCCATCCTTCATCCTATCACGCTGACATGGTTGTTTTCTCCTGATGACCCCAGGCTGACCAGATCCCAGGACTACACATTATGGTGTAGTCAACCAACCAAAAATCACATGACAGTTATGCAAGCATGATAAGGTGACCTGGAACATAGAGAAGAAACCATACAGTTTGATCCAGGTGAGGAGATTATGGTAGTCCCAAGATTTGCTCTCCCCCCTTCCCATTTTTCACCTTTGCCACCTCTCCCAACAAAATGTTATTTTCTAGAAATGTCCACAAGTAAAGTGGTGGAAGCTTACATGTGGTCCCTCTGTATGTTCTTCTGCACTGGGACCCTCCTCAGCCCCTAAACAAAGTGGAACAAAGTGCCTTTCCCCTACATCAACCCAAATAAGATGCCGTACTAACTGGATAGAAATAATGAAAACCATAATCAAACAAAAAAGCAAAATTTTCACACTCCCAATGTAGAGATAAACTTTTCCTCCCCACTACTTGACACTCAGAATGTCCCTGCTACATGGCAGGGCTTGAGAATGGTTTGTTGAGTTAATTAATGAAACTGAGGGTAACTGAAGTCTAGTCATGGAGCTCTCCACTCCCACTGCCATAAGTGTCAATAGTCACAAAGGGTCCATCTTCATTATTCATGAAGTCTGTCTGTGCTGATTGATCTACCTACTGACATTGATTCATAACCCCCAGACACATGTGCCTGAAGCCAGAACTACAGGGCTGACTGGTATTCCTAAGAAAAAAAAGATAGGATATGCCTCACAAAAACAAAAACAAAAACAAAACAAAACAAAACAAAACAAAAAAACAAACATCTGTGTAGCTAATGCTTGCTCAGGCTTGGAATGCAGAGTTGTGGGCCATGGATTCAGTGGTAATAATTCAGCAATGTAGTAAATCCAGGAAAAAAAACAGGAAATTTGTGGGGTTTATGTGGAACATGTCACAAAGCAAAAGAAAAGAAAAACCTATGAATTTGGCACTTATCACCCATATTTTTATTGAGGAAATATTCCATGCAATGAGACACTTAGCAAAGATAGAAATATTTAAAAGACATGGACATCGCTCTCAAGAGGTATAAGAGTTAGAAAGCAAAAGGAATCTAATGGGTGCAACAAGGGTTTGGGGGCAGGAATACATTAGCCAATGTGCTGGTCAAGATGGTGGAAGTTCTCACATAGTAGACTTAATATACTTGTGAATCAGGGAATTCTCACTGAAGGAAGTGACATCTGATGCTTGTAACCCATAGAAGTTACTGGTAATTCATTTTACTCGGAGTTCATTTTCAAGATTTAAGTTGCAAACCAAGTCAGAATAACAAAACCAGCTAAATTACACTGGGCTTAAATTATCAACTGATCATTAAAAACAAATGAACACAAAAGTTGCACACAGAGGGTTTCAAGAAAATCACTGCTGAAGTGGGTTTAGGTATATCCTGGACCATCTGCTGCTGATTTCTCATTCCAGTGGAAGGCCAATGCATTGAGATCTCCAGTGTGTTTTCCTAGGAGGAGAAGAGAAGGAGTCATTCTGGTGAGGAATATATGGTGGGAATGACAACAGGAGCAGGAGGAGTGAAGACATATTGAAAGGTGGGGAGCCACCTGGGAAAGAGCAGGAAGGTGGCTCCATAGATTTACCAGTGTTTCCAGAGCCACAAGGTGAGAACTGCAAGAAGCACCAGGGGCACTATCACTTCCAGGAAGACCAAGCCTATGCGTTGATGCTGCTCTGTGGGTTTGGTGCAGAGAATGTGTCATTTCCCATTCATCCAGGATTAGATTGCATCTCCCTGGTCCTCTTAAGTCTTGTCACCCTCTGTCTCACCAACCACCCTTCCTCTTCTCTCTTCTCCCATCACTCCCCAGAGATTGACCCTTCACCAACCCTCTGTGCCACCCACATTTACAGGACTCTCACCCTCAGCTCTTCCATTTCTTGGATTACTCATTTTTGTCCTTTTGGTATGGAGTCCCTACCAACCCCATTTTTTCTTCTGGTTTTCCTGCTTTTCTGGAGGACTACCCGTCCCTTTTCCCATATGGCCCCAGCTCTTTCTTACCCCAGTAGATGACAATGTCCTGTCCTCCTAGACTGTTGTGTCTCACCCGGCATGACAGGCCAGCAGCCTCCCTGGCTTTCACATCCAAGGACACCTGAAGATACCATGTCCCATCAGCATGGGGCAAGATGTCGCCTCGCTGGGTGCCCTGTTGCTCCTGCTCGCCCCGCATCCACATCACCCACACAGGCTTTGGGTAGAAGCCAGAGATGTGGCAAACCAGCAGCAGACGACCAGGGCCGGGACTGGGGCCAGTGGACAGCCAGGCCTCTGGCCTCACTGCAGAGACAGGACAGGTAGTCACAAACTAAGAGGTTAGTCCTTCACATCACTTTCGATGGACACATTTTCCCCCTTTATAAATTTGTCACTGTGAACCCCTCTTGACTCCTTCTCACCCTGAATTTGAGGGAATGCAAATTTATATGTTCAGGATAGAGAAACTTGGAGGAAGGGAGCAGGACTGACCTTGTCGCTGCAGATATGTCTTCCCTGCAACAAGAAGACCCGAGAGGAAACGGGGACAGGTGTCACTGATATGCGCTTGTAGCCTTACATTAATCACATGATACTGATTGAATAGTCTGCAGACCTGCTGAGCCCTTCTTCCTCCATTTGGAGATGGCCACCAGGACTCGTTCTGGAAGATCACAAGATCTGATCCTTGATAAGCAATCCGCATAAATCCTACTGATGGTTCCCCAAAGTGCAGTTCACAGCCTTTTGCTGCCTGTACCTGAAAGGGATCTGGGGAAGAGAGACTGTGAATTTCAGGACAGAGGGAGTGAAAGAAATGAAATGAGATGAATGGAAGCCAAGGATGGTGGAAAGCAGAGGGAGAAGTTCAGGGAAGGAAGTGGAGCAAAGTTTGGTTTGAGAGGAGGCTCAGCCAAAGGAGAAGTGTTGGTTGCTGGAGGCAGAGGAAGAGGTGAAAGATTGAGGAAGGAACAAATGTTGGAAGAAGAGACATGAAGCATCTGGGTAGAGAATAGGGAAGGGCTCAGAGACAGAGCTGGGGTAAAAACAATCAAGAGAAAGGGAGTGTTGTGGGGTACAGGGAACGCATAGGCAAGCATCACTAATGAGATTCAATGGGGAGAAAAGCAATGTTCAAGGAGACAGTCAGAGAGTGAGGGAGCAAGTGTACCTGGATGGAGGCCAGGGAGAGGTGTTTTCATGGGAGACACAATTATGAGACAGTGAGGATAACGTGCAGTCAATAAGAGGAGGGAAAATGGCAGAAGACTTGAAGCTTTCCAAGAATTGAGATCTGGTTTCTACCTCCCCCGATAAAAGTTTTAATTCAGTTTCATAAAGGGGACATATGAGGTTCAGAAGACAGTGGAGGCTCTTTTCTCGAGTAAGAAGAAACTCAAGGAGACATACACACAACTGCCACCTCCTTCCCACCACTGAGGGAACTGAACTCACATTCAAGCTGCCATTCATTGAAATGGTTCTGAAATATCAGAGGAAATCTAATGGAGAATGTATGGAATGACCTTTCCTGTTCCATCAGCTCTTTGTTGCTGAAGTTTCCCTTGGACCAAGGCCACAGGTACGTGAAATTGCCAGAGTCATTGTCCCAGCCATGAGTCTGTAGCTCATCCAGCCATGCTGAGCCTAGTTTTTGTGTCCAGGAATCATTGTAAAAGGATATGGTCAGGAAGATTTGGAAGGAAAATGTCTCCTGGAAGTCTGTGAAAAAAGGACAGATAGATGGTGAAGAGGAAGACATTGGGAAGGAGAGAGAATGGAGAAGGTGCCAGAGAAGGGAACCAAAAGCCACTGTTGTCTCAGGAGATATGTGCTGCTCCAGAACCCTGAGCTTTGTACTCATCCTTCAGAAGATCACAGGGCCCTGGGGTCAGGGAGCTCAGTAAGGGAACCAGGCTGATACTCTCCTTTCCCATGTATGTGCTGGGGAACCCACACCACAAGTGCACATGCACACACATATGCACACACACACAAGTGCACACATGCACAAAACCCTACACATCATAAAAAACATACACACATTTAGAAACTCTTAGAGAAATGAACATGCAAAGATACACATGAACTCAAATATACAGATACAGAGACACATATACACACATAAACATATGTACACACACACATTCCCATATTAAAACACACACATAGACTTACAAACACACACACACACACACACACACACACACACACTTGCACCCAGTGGGCAGGGTCAGAGTTCTCACCATCTTCACTGTCACCACCTGGGAGGAGAACCACCAGCAACACCAGTTGCAAGAACAGCATTGTACTTGCAGATGTTCGTTCTTTTTCTTACAAAGTCGGTCTTTGATGGTTGGTCTAACAAACCTACCCCACACACAGCACCTCTCTCCTGACTTCCTTTTCCACACATAAGCCTTCCCAGAGTCTCAGAGATAATGCAAATGAGCTCCTCCCTCAACCCTGGAGACCTATTCAGACTCTCACTTCCTTCCCTTCCTGGTCTGACCCTCCTCTTGGGAGTCCAGCATCTCCCTATCATTGGCTTCCATCCTGTTCCCTGTTCCCTGTTTCAGTTGCTATGGAAAAAGTGTCATATGGCATGGAAAAATCATCCCACCTCTCCTGCCTTTCCTTCTCATCTAGAGAGTAAACCATGAAAACACATTTCTCCCAGCACCTAGCCCTGGACCTGCTGTTACTCTGTCCCTCCTGCCCTTATTAAACTTATGCATTTCTGTCCCTGTCTTTCCCCCACCCCAGCTCATTTGCATCTCTGATATCTCACTGCTTCTCCTAAAAAACAAAATCAATCAGGTAAGTTCTATGATCTAATTGGTATTATTAAGTGATTGAAGAATCTGGCTGCATCCCATATGGCAGGTAGGGGGGTTCCACTTTCTGAGAGAAAGGCAGGAACGATTAGAAGGCCCAATCCCCAAATCTGAAAAACAAAGTACCTGACTGTGAATGAGACTGGACCAGAACAGAGCTAGTGCCCCACTCTCTGACCAAAGCAGGCTAACTAGCAGGGTACCAAGAGAAGCTCCTGCTGGTAGAGAGGCAAGAGAATGACGATACATCCCCATGAGGCTCTTCCTCTTAGAAAAAATCACATGCCCAAAAAATGGTACCATGCAGACCCAGTCCCCACACTGGGGCTTCACATGGGAACTTCAAATCCAATCTAATTACCATTTCAACCTCTCCCACCTTCTCTTAACCACTCAGGCAGGAAATTTTTCTTTCCACCAGCGCTACTGAATCTGTCACCTGGGTCCTCTCTAACCCCCCACATGCAGATAAGGTCATGTGTATGATTAGATCTCTTGCTTTTCTCCAAGAAAACAGCCCTGACTCCTCAAAAAAATGCCCTTTTGCTACTAACTCCCTGGCCCCAACCTCTCTCTACAAACCTTTCTATTTTGTACAACTCTTCTAGGAGTTCTCTTCTGGGAGAACACCTGCATGCCAGATGGGGAGTCTCCGAATTCATGGATCATTTAATAAAGCCAACTATATATTCACATACATGTGGTTGACTTTTCTTATTGAATAGTTCTGAAGTTTGACTCTGGGTGACTAAATGAGCTTGGAGGAAGAGATTATTCCTCATATCTTAAATGTCTACACACAGAGCTACTTCTCATGCCTGTTGAAATTACTCTTAGAATATGTTTACCATGCAAACAGGAAAAACTGACTAAGGGATGAAATACTTGAATGAATGGATGTATTGTGTCAAGAAGAATTTCATGGAAAATTTCTTGTATTTTGAGTATTTAACTGTCATTGGCATGACACTTTCTAATGTATTACATGTGCAGCATGTCCTTTCATCTGTAGGAAAACCCTGGAGTATAAATATTTGCCAGTAACTTAACCAGCAGCAGACACAGCACCTTAATTCCTGGCCAGTGGTTTGTTAGAAATCCATGAAAACACCCAGGACAGGGATTGATCCAGATGTCAATGTTAACACACAAGACAGGGGAAGAGTGTCACAAGATGAGAACACATGGGGAAAAAAAGGAAGAAACAAACAGGCAAGAAAAAGAATAAAGAAATACTTTCAAGAATCAAAGGAAAGGAAGAGGGAAGTGAGGAGGAAACTTGCAAGGAAGAGAGACACTAGCCCATTGTCCCCTGGGGGCCACACCTGCCTCTACCACAGGGGAGCTACCAGTCACAAAGGATGGAAATACACCTTGTTGGGTTTAAACCACTTGGAGAGTGTATTGGCTGATGGAACTGGGGATCCCAGGGTCATTGGGGTTCCTGTCCCTTCTGTGGGTATACCTTTGCCTTTCAGATGCTTTGGTTTTGTTATTGCTGCTATTTTCGGTGCCACTGGAGAATGATGACAAATGAAAACTGTACTATAGACAGTGTGCAGCCTTCGAGATGCCCAGGGAGGAAGGCTGGGAGGCACCATGAGCCATGTGGTCCCTCGCTGGCTCTAATAGGTGCCCCAGAGCCTGTGATGTGACATGAATGAAGGTCCTCCTAAGGAAAGTCCAACGACTTCTCAGAGAGGACGTCCTGAAGAGCCACAGGATCCCAGTATGCATGGAGCCTGCAGATAGCTGCATGTGAATGCTCACATCCTTACCTGCTGGGCCTCCAGGGAGGGTATGCAGCACTTCAGAAGGAAAATGCAGAATTGGTCAAGAAAATTTCCATTGAAGCAAATCATGAAAATTAATATTTTATGTAATATTTTTTAACTTTAAATTTATTTTATTTTTTCAGTGTTCCAAGATTCATTGCCCATGCCCCACACCCAGTGCTCCATGCACTATGTGCACTCAGTATCCACCACTAGGCACTATCATCCCCCCACCCCCTTCCCTCCAAGTCCCTCAGTTTGTTTTTGTGTCCAAAGTCTCCCGTGTTTCATTTCTCTCCCTGAATTACCCTACTTCCCATTTACTTTCCTTCTCCTACTGTCTTCTATATTACCCCTTATGCACCACAATAAGTGAAATCACAATAAGTGATACTTGACTTTTTCTACTTGGCTTATTTCACTCAGCATAATCTCTTCCAATTCAGTCCATGTTGCTACAAAAGTTGGATATTCATTCATCCTTTCTGATGGAGGCGTAGTATTCCATTGTATATACGTAGCACATTTTCTTTTTTTCTTTTCTTTCTTTCTTTCTTTCTTTCTTTTTTTTTTTTTTTTGTAGCACATCTTCTTTATCCATTCGTCTGTTGAAGGACACCTTGGCTCTTTCCACAGTTTGGCGATTGTGGTACATATGGCCCTTCTTTTCACTACATCTGTATCTTTGGGGTAAATGCCCAGTAGTGCAATTGCAGGGTCATAGGGTAGTTGTATTTTCAATTTTTAAGGAATCTCCACACTGTTTTCCAAAGCGGCTGCGCCAGCTTACATTCCCACCAACAGTGTAAGAGGATTCCCCTTTCTCCACAGCCTCTCCAACACTTGTTATTTCCTGACTTATTTATTTTGGCCATTCTGACTGGTGTAAGGTGGTATCTCAGTGTGGTTCTGATTTTAATTTCCCTGATAGCTGGTGGTGATGAACATTTTTTCATGTGTCTGTTAGCCATTTGTATATGTTCTATGGAGAAGTGCCTTTTCATGTCTCTTGCCCATTTTTTGATGTGTTCATCTTCTTTTTGGACGTTGAGTTTGAGTAGCTCTTTATAGATCTTGGATATAAGCCCTTTGTCTATAGTGTCATTTGCAAATATCCTCTCCCATTCTGTGGGTTGCCTCTTTGTTTTGTTGACTGTTTCCTTTGATGAACAGAAGCCTTTTATTTTGATGAAGTCCCAAAAGTTCATTTTCACTTTTGTCTCCTTTGCCTTTGGAGACGTGTCTTGAATGAAGTTTTATGTAATATTCATTACATGTTTGAATACTTTTTTTGCTGGGCAACTCTGCTTTCTTTTTAAAAACATAAAATGAAGTAACCACTTGATGTTTCAGTGTATGTGCATATGGCAACATGATGCTCACAACCAGGGCAGTTAACATGGCTACAACTTCACATCCTAACACTCTTCTTTCCTTTTATTTTTTTTCCCTTTTAAAAATTTTTTATTTAAATTACAGTGAGTTAACATACTGTGAATAATAGTTTCAGGTGCAGAATTCAGTAATTTATCACCTACATACAAGAGGCAGTGCTCATCACAAGTACCCTCCTTAATACCCATCCCCCACCTAACTCATCCCCACCCACCTCCCTCCATCAATCCTCAGTTTGTTCTCTTATTTTCCTTTTACCATTTATGGTTTATCTCTTTTTTTTTGTCTCTATGCTCACCTGTTTCATTTCTTAAATTCACATATGAGTAAAATATGGTATTTGTCTTTCTCTGACTTATTTCACTTAGTATAAAACACTCTCGCTCCTTCCACATTGTTTCCAATGGCAAGATTTTTTTATTTTTATTTTTATTATGGCTGAATAATCTTCCATTGTATATATATACTACATCTTCTTTATACATTCATCAGACAACAAACATTTGAGCTCTTTCCATAATTTGGCTATTGTCGATAAATGAAGCTAAAATCCTTGGGGTGCTTATGTCCCTTTGAACCAGTATTTTGTATCTTTTGGGTAAATACCTGTTGAGTTATAGGGGAAGTTCTATTTTTAACTTTTTGAAGACATCCATACTGTTTTCCAGCATGGCTATGCCAATTTTCATTCTCATCAACAGTGTAAGAATATTCCTCTTTTTCTACATCCTCACCAGTATCCGGTGTTTCCTGTGTTATTAATTTTAGCCATTCTGACAGGTGTGATATGATATTTCATTGCACTTTTCATTTGTATTTCACTGATGATCATTGATGTTGAGCATATTTTCATGTGACTCCTGGCCACCTACATATCTTCTTCATAAAAATGTCTATTCATGTCTTCTGTCCATTTCGTAACTGGGTCATTCATGTTATGGGTGTTGATTTTGATAAGTTCTTTATAGATTTTGGATACTAAACCTTTATCAGACATGTCATTTTTCAAATATCTTCTTCCATTGCAAAGGCAGCCTTTTAGTTTTTCTTACTGTTTCTTTAACTGTGCTGAAGGTTTTTATCTTGATGATGTCCCAATACTTTATTTTTCTATTCTTCACTTTTCCTTGGGGGACCTATCTAGTAAGAAGTTCCTATGGCCCATATTAAAGTGGCTACTGCCTGTTTTCTCCTCTAGAATTTTCATGGTTTCCAATCCATTTTGAAAGAAAGCGGTACATTTTCATTCTTCTGCATGTTGCTGTCCAGTTTCCCCAACACAATCTGTTGAAGAGATAGTCTTTTTCCCATTGTATATTCTTTCCTGTTTTCTCAAAGACTAGTTGACCATAGTGTTAAAGTGTCCATTTCTGGGCTTTCTATTCTGTTCCATTGATCTATGTGTTTGTTTTTTTGCCAGTACCATACCATCTTGATGACTACAGCTTTGTAATACAACTTGAATTCCAGAATTGTGGTGCCTCCAGCTTTGCTTTTTTTCTTTCAAAATTGTTTTGACTGTTTGGGGTCTTTTCTAGTTCCATACAAATTTTAGGTTTGTTTGCTCTAGTTGTGTGAAAAATGTTGCTATTTTTGATAGGGATTGCATTAAATGTGTAGATTGCTTTGAATAGTATAGGTATTTTAACAATATTTATTCTTCCAATTCATAAGCATGGGATAGTTTTCTATTTCTTTGTGTCATCATCAATTTCTTCATCAGTGTTCTAAAGTTTTCAGATCACAAGATTTTTACTCCCTTGTTTAAGTTTATTCCTATATATCTTATGGGGTTTGGTACAATTGGAAGTGGGATGGATTCCTTGATTTCTCTTTCTGTTGTTTCATTATTTTTGTGTAGAAATGCAACATATTTCTGTACATTGGTTTTGTGTCCTGTGACTTTAGTGAATTCATATATCAGTTCTAGCAATTTTTTGGTAGAGTCTTTCAGAAATTCTATATAGAATATCATGTAGTCTGTGAATAGTGAAAGTTTGACTTCTTCCTTGCCAATTTAGATTCATTTTGCTTCTTTTTGTTGTCTGATTGCTGAGGCTAAAGACTTCCAGGACTATAGTAAGTAAAAATGGCTAGAGTGAATATCCTTGTCTCATTCATGACCATGGAGGAAATGCTCTCAGTTTTTCCCCACTGAGGATGATTTTAGCTGTAAGCCCTTCAGATACGGCCTTTATGATGTTTAGGTGTGTTCCTTCTAACCCTACTTTCTTGAGGTTGTTTTTTTTTTAATCAAGAAATGGTACTGTATTTTCAAATGTTTTTTCTGCATCTAAAGAGGTCATATGATTCCTATCCTTTCTTTTATTAATATGGTGTATTATTGTTAATTGATCTGGGAATATTGAACCACCCCTGCATTCCAGAAATAAATCCCACTTGATTGTAATGAATGATTCTTTTACAGAACTGTTAAATTCAATTTATTCATCTATTGTTGAGAATTTTTACATCCATATTCATCAGGGATGCTGGCTCCTAATTCTCCTTTTTACTGGGGTCTTTCTCTTATTTTGGAATCAAAGTAATTCTGGCTTCCTGGAATCAGTTTGTATTATTCCTTCCATTTATATTTTTGGGAACAGTTTGAGAAGAACAGTTAACTCTTCTTTACATATTTGTTACAATTCCCCTGGGAAGCTATCTGGTGCTGGACTCTTGATTGTAGGGAGATTTTTGATTACTGACTCAATTTCTTTGTTACTTATTGGTCTGTTCAATTTTTCTATTTCTTCCTGTTTCAGATTTTGTAGTGTGTATGTTTCTAGGAATTTATCCATCTCTTCAAGATTGCTCCATTTGTTAGCATATAATATTTCATATTCTTTTAAAAATAGTTTGTATTTTGTGTCTCTCCACTTTTGTTTATTATTTTATTTATTTGTTTCCTTTCTCTTTTAATTTAGAAATTTCTGGCTAGGGGGTCATCAATTTTATTAATTCTTTCAAAGAAACCACTTCTTGTTTCTATGATCTGTTCTCTTTTTTGTTTGTTTGTTTCTATATCATTTATTTCTGCTCTATTCATTATTACCCCCTTCTTCTGTTGTCTTTGGGCTTTACTTGCTCTTCCTTTCCTAGTTCCTTTCAGTGTAAGGTAAAGTTGTGTATTTGAGACTTTCTCACTTCTTCAGGTAGGCCTGTATTGCCATATATTTCTTCCTTATGTTCACTTTGCCACATCCCAAAGTTTTGGATGGCCATTTTCTCATTTTCATTTGTTTTCATGTATTTTTTAATTTCTTCTTTAATTTCCTGGTTGATCCATTTATTCTTTAGTAGGATGTTCTTTAACCTGTATGTTTGGTCTTTTCAAAAATTTTTTTATGGTTGACATCAAATCTCAGGGTTGTGGTCAGAAAATGTCAAGTCAAAATACAACATCCATTCGTGATCAAAACTCTTCAAAGTATAGGGATAGAGGGAACATTTCTCAACCTCATAAAATATATCTACAAAAAACCCACAGAGAATATCATTCTCAATGGGGAAAAACTGACAACCTTCCCTCTGAGATCAGGAACAAGAGAAGGATGCCCACTCTCACCACTACTGTTCAACATAGTGTTAGAAGTCCTAGCAACAGCAATCAGACAACAGAAAGAAATAAAAGGTATCCAGCTTGGCAAAGAAGAAGTCAAACTCTCTCTCTTTGCAGATGACATGATACTCTATATGGAAAACCCAAAAGACTCCACCCCCCAAACTACTAGAACTCATACAGCAATTCAGTAATGTTGCAGGATACAAAATCAATGCACAGAAATCAGTTGTGTTCTTATACACTAACAATGAAAATATCAAAAGGGAAATCATAGAATCAATTCCATTTACTCTAGCACCCAAAACCATAAGATACTTAGGAATAAACCTAACCAAAGAAGTTAAGGATCTGTACTTGAGGAACTACAGAGCACTCATGAAAGAAATTGAAGAAGACACAAAAAGATGGAAGAGTATTCCATGCTCATGGATCAGAAGAATAAACATTATTAAAATGTCTATACTGGGGGTGCCTGGGTGGCTCGGTTGGTTAAGCGACTGCCTTCGGCTCAGGTCGTGGTCCTGGAGACCCGGGATCGAGTCCCACATTGGGCTCCCTGCTCAGCGGGAAGCCTGCTTCTCCCTCTCTCACTCCCGCTGCTTGTGTTCCCTCTCTGTCTGTGTTTCTCTCTATCAAATAAATAAAATCTTTAAAAAAAATGTCTATACTGCCCAGGGCAATCTATACTTTCATTGCCATTCCAATCAAAATTCCAACAACATTCTTCAAAGCGTTGGAACAAACAATCCTAAAATTTATATGGAACCAAAAAAGACCCCGATCACTAAGGAATTGCTGAAGAAGAAAAACAAAGCCAGGGGCATTACGTTACCTGACTTCAGGTTTTATTACAAAGCTGTGATCACCAAGACAGCATGGTACTGGTACAAAAACAAATAGACCAATGGAACACAGTAGAGAGTCCAGATATGGACCCACAAATCTATGGTCAAGTCATCTTTGACAAAGCAGGAAAAAATATGCAGTGGAAAAACGACAGTCTCTTCAATAAATGGTGCTGGGAAAATTGGACAGCTGCATATAGAAGAATGAAACTAGACCATTCTCGTACACCACACACGAAGGCAAACTCGAAATGGATGAAAGACCTCAATGTGAGGCAGGAATCCATCAAAATCCTGGAAGAGAACATAGGCAGTAACCTCTTTGACATTGGACACAGCAACTTCTTTCAAGACACGTCTCCAAAGGCAAAGGAGACAAAAACAAAAATGAACTTCTGGGACTTCATCAAAATAAAAAGCTTCTGCACAGCAAAAGGAACAGTCAACAAAATGAAGAGGCAACCCACAGATTGGGAGAGGATATTTGCAAATGACACTACAGACAAAGGGCTGATATCCAAGATCTATAAAGAACTACTCAAACTCAACATCCAAAAAGAAGATGAACACATCAAAAAATGGGCCAGGGACATGAAGAGGCACTTCTCCATAGAAGATATACAAATGGCTAACAGACACATGAAAAAATGTTCATCGTCACTAGCTATCAGGGAAATTCAAATCAAAACCACACTGAGATACCACCTTACACCAGTCAGAATGGCCAAAATTAACAAGACAGGAAACAACAAGTGTTGGAGAGGCTGCAGAGACAGGGGAACTCTCTTACACTATTGGTGGGAATGCAAGTTGGTGCAGCCACTTTGGAAAACAGTGTGGAGATTCCTTTAAAAATCAAAAATAGAGTTACCCTATGACCCTGCAACTGCACTACTGGGTATTTACCCCAAAGATACAGATGTAGTGAAAAGAAGGGCCATATGTACCCCAATGTTTATTGCAGCAATGGCCACAATCACCAAACTGTGGAAAGAGCCAAGGTGCCCTTCAACAGATGAATGGATAAAGAAGATGTGGTACATATATACAAGGGAATACTATGCCTCTATCAGAAAGGATGAATATCCAACTTTTGTAGCAACATGGACTGAATTGGAAGAGATTATACTGAGTGAAATAAGCCAAGTAGAGAAAGTCAAGTATCACATGGTTTCACTTATTGTGGTGCATAAAGGGTAATATAGAGGACAGTAAGAGACAGAAAGTAAATGGGAAGTGGGTAATTTGGGGAAAGAAATGAAACATGGGAGACTTTGGACACAGAAACAAACTGAGGGACTTGGAGCAAAGGGATTGGGGGATGGGAGAGCCTGGTGGTGGGCACTGAGAGCACGTACTGCATGGAGCACTGGGTGTGGGGCATAAACAATGAATCTTGGAACACTGAAAAAATAAAATAAATTTAATGTAAAAAAAGATTAAAAAAAGAAAAAAGAAAATATCTGTCATGTGATCTCAATCTTTTTGTACATATAGAGGCCTGATTTATGACTCAGTATGTAGCCTATTCTGGAAGAATGCCCCCTGTGCACTTGAAAAGAATTGAGAAGTGTATTCTGCTGCTTTTGTATGGAATGTTCTGAATATTAAGTTCATCTGGTCCCTTGTGTCTTTCAAAGCCATTGTTTCCTTATTGATATTCTACTTAGATGATCTGTCCATTGCTGTAATGTTGAAGTCCCCTACAATATTGTAGTATCAGTAGTGAGTTCTTTTATGTTGGTAATTAATTGGCTTACATATTTGGGTGCTTCCAAGTTGGATGTGTAAATATTTACAATTGTTTGATGTTCTGTTGGATAGACCCTTTTTATATGATATAGTGCCTTTCTTCATCTCCTGTTACAGTCTTCAGTGCAATTTCTACTTTTTGTGATATAAGTATGATTACTCCAGCTTACTTTTGACATCCATTAGTATGATAAATTGTTCTCCATTCCCTCACTTTCAATCTGTGTGTGACTTTAGGTCTACAATGAGTCCCTTGTGGCAGCATATAGATGGGCCTTTTTTTTCATCCATCCTGACATTGGATGTCTTTTGATTAGACCATTTAGTCCATTTATATTTGAGTGATTATTGAATAGATATGGATTTAATACTATTTTATAACCTGTTTTGTTTCTGTTTCTGGAGCTTTTCTCTGTTTCTTTCTAATATTTGTCACATTTGCTCTTTCTTTCTAACTCAGAGTCCCCATTAATATTTCTTGCAAGGCTGGCTTGGTGGTCATGAACTCCTTCAGTTTTTGTCTGGGAAACTCTTTCTCTCTTTTTCTTTTCTCAATGACAGCTTTGCTGGATAGAGTATTCTTTGCTGCATATTTTTCCTATCCAGCACCTTCAATTTATCATTCCACTTCTGGTCTACCAAGTTTCTGTGAGGAGATCTGCTACTAACCTTATCTGTCCTCCCTTTTAAGTTAGGGGCTTCTTTTGTCTTGCTGCTGTTAAGATTTTTTTTTTCTTTATATTCTGCCCATTTAACTATGATATGTCTTGGTATTGGCCTGCTTTTGTTGATTTAGATGTGAGTTCTCTGTGCCTCCTGGATTTGGATGTCTGTTTCCTTCCCCAGTGCAGGGAAGTTTTCAGCTACAACTTACTCAAATAAGCTTTCTGCTTTCTTTTTCCTCTCTTCTTCTTTGATTCTTGAGATATGAATGTTTTTTTACACTTTGCAGAGTTACTTATTTCTTTAAGTTTATATTTATGATCCAATATTTTTCCTTCCCTCTTCTTTTCAGCTTTATTATTTTCCATAGTTCTGTCTTCCATATAGCTTCTTCATTCTTCTGCTTCTTCCATTTTTGTGGTCATTACAATTACACTCATTTGATTTCACATCTCAGTTATAGCATTTTTTTTTTATTTTGACCTCACTAGTTTTTAGGTCTTTTATCTCTGGGGACACTGGGTGTCTTTTATGATTTTCTCAGGCACAGCTAGTATCCTTATAATTGTTGCTTTGAATTCTGGATCAGTCATATTACTTATCTGTTTCATTTACTCCCTGGCTGTGACCTTTTCTTGTTCTTTCTTTTGAGATGAATTCCTCCATCTTGGCATTTTGTCTAATACTCTTTGTCTTCTTCTGTTTTATGAAAGCCTGTTGTGTTTCTTGCTCTTGGGAGTAATGACCTTATGAAGAAGATATCATATACTGTACAGGGCCTGTTGCTTCACAGAGTGTCTCTGGTATGTGCTGTGTGTACTCTGTCATTGTGTTTGGACTGTTCTTCCCCTCCAGTCAGTCATCTGCTGAAAATATCCTTGACTGTAGGAGAAGTGTTTGGATCTTATTCAGTGTGTGGTGAGTTTTAACTCTGTGTGCTCTGATCTGCTTGTTAAATGAGACTTGATGTTATTTTCACTAGAACTGAAGTTTTGCAGAACTCCATGGTCAGTTGATGTGACGATTGTGGTCAGTTGGTGTGGAGATTTCTGCTGGTCTTCTGGGAGAGGAGCCTGCTGCCCTAGTTCTCAGGCATACTTGCCCAAGAAAGGAAAGCACTTAAAGACAATGAGGGTTGGAATGGCTGCAAGCAGTATAGGCCTCCACTACTGATACTGCCCTGCTTACTGAAATTAGTTTATGCTGAGAGGCAGGGGAGGGAAAAGGCACCAGCCCTGCCCCCATCAACAGAGAAGGGATTACCTATTGCTGCTATCAGGGAGCATTTCCAGAAGAACGAACATTCTCTCTTGATATGTTCCAGGTGTCCCTGAGATCCCTCCCTTTACCCTATCTGACCTTCTACCCACCAGGTAGCACAGTGATCCCTGTGTTCAATCCCAGGCATTAAAACTCCAAACATTACAGACCAGGCATGTCAAGGACCCATGCTGGTTATCTGGGGAAGAGTCTTGCCACACTGGGACATGTGCAGGTTTGTCCCAGAAGGGAAATTTAACCCAGGCACAGGGGCATGGAATTTGTAGTAAAGGGCAGCAAATAACCAGTGTCTAGGTTAGCCATCCTCAGAAGTGTCTCTCTATGCTTATGCTTTGTGATGGGAGAGGGTAATGGTGCCCACCAGCTCTTTTGTCCCCAGAGAGGCAATGCCATCTCTCCCAGATAAACCCCAAAAGGTGAAACGATCTCTCCCATGTGTTCCAGGGGATCCTCAGATCATGCTGTCTGCTCCCAGACCTTTGCTCTCATTCTTCACAGGAGCACTTCAGTGCCCACTGGACTCACCATCAGTCATAGTACTGACCTCTAAAACTCCAGTCTTTGAGCTCCACTGTTTCTAAATTTCACAAAAAAATCAACTGCTCTTGCTTTCCTAGTCAATGGCTGTGGAGAAGTATTTTCCTTTTGTAATACTCTGGGCATTTCTCTCTCTCTCTTTCTCTCTCTCTCTCTCCCTCTCTCCCTCTCTCCTCTGTACATAACCAGCATTCCCTCTCCTCCAGAGAGTCTATATTTTTATCTGACCAAAAGCATGACTCCCCACCTCCTATCTTCCTTGATGTGGCCTCTTGCTTCCTTCTATTTGCACAGTTTGTTCTGTCAGTCCTCGGATTGGTATCTTGGCTATTCATAAGGATTTAATATTCACCTAGCTGTGTTTCAGGGTTGAGGCAAGCTTAGGGTCCTGCTACTACTCCACCAACTTAGCCTCTCCCCACTGACCCTCTTTTTATCTTTTATTTTTTCCTTTCTTTTTTCTTTTCTTTTCATCTTTCTTCTGGTGGGAACACTTTGGATCTATGCTCTCAGCAAATTTCACATATGCAATTGTTCTGCCTTCTTTCCTGAGTATTTCATCCTCATGCTTGTTTCTCTGATGCTGAAAAATGGGTGTTACTTGTTTCCATCCTGCATTTCATTCCACCTTGCACCTTCTCATCCAGGACAGGAGAGAGCATCTCTTTCCTCTCCACTGACCACAAGAATCAGTCTTTGTGGAACCTGTGCCACCTGGAACAGTTGTCTGGCCCTGAACCATCACTCTGGGTGAGGAAGAGTGACATCTGTCTGATGATTGGCCTGAACAATAAATTACCACTTCAGCCTGTCTCATTGTCAAGGATGCTTTCTCCTGATGGCCTCAGGCTGATCCAAGCCCAGGCCTACACATGAGGGTAGAGTCAACCAACCAAAATCCATGTGGAGACCACGTGAGGGTGACAAGATAGACTGGAAGTGAGAAAAATAGCCAGCTTCCCAGGTGGGAAGATTGCAGACATCCCATGATTTTTCTCTCCCTATTCCCATATTTTCACCTTTGCCACCTCCCCCATTTCAATGTTATTTTCCAGAAGTGTCCACATGTGTGGTGCTGAGAGCATGCTTGTGGTCCCTATGGATGTTCTTCTTCCCTGGGCTCCTCTCTCAGCACCTAAAAAAGATAGATCTAAGTTCCTTTCCCCTAGTTCAACACAAAGACTTTTTTTTTACATTAAATTAGACAACATGTAATACATGATTAGTTTTGGTGTAGTGTTCAATGATTCATCAGTTGCATATACACCAGTGTTCATCACATTATGTGTCCCCCAATGCCCATCACCCAATTACTCCATCCCCTTACCCACTTCCCTTCCACAATGCCAGTTTGTTTCCCAGAGTCAAGAGTCTCTCATTGTTGTCTCCTTCTCTTATTTCTTCCCATTCAGTTTTCCATCTCTTCCCCGATGATCCTCTGTACTATTTCTTATATTCCACATATGAGTGAAACCATATTATAATTGTCTTTCTCTGGTTGACTTAGTTCACTTAGCATAATCCCCTCTAGCTCCATCCATGTTGATGTAAATGGTAGGTATTCATCCTTTTCGATGCTGAATAATATTCTATTGTATATATGAGCCACATGATCTTTATCCATTTATCTGTCGAAGGACATATCAGTTCCTTCCACAGTTTGGCTATTGTGAACACTCTGCTATGAACATTGGGGTGAGGGTGCCCCTTCTCTTCACTACACCTATATCTTTGGTGTAAATACTCAGTAGTGCAATTGCTGGGTCATAGAGTAACTCTATTTTTAACTTCTTGAGGAACCTCCATACTGTTTTCCAGAGTGGCTACACCAGCTTTTATTCCCAAAGAAGCTCTTATACTAAAAAAACTAGATAGAAACACAATGAAAAATGTAAACACATCAGGAAACCAAAACTTGCAAGCACCAAAGACACCAGAGATATTTTCCTCCCCAATACCTCACTCAGAATGTCCCAGCTGCACGTCAGGGCTTGAAAATGGTTTGCTGTGTTAATTAATAAAACCAAGAGTAACTGAAGTCTAGCCATGGAAGTCTTCACTCTCATTGCCATGGGGGTCATCAGTCACAAAGGTTCATCTTCATTATTCATGGGGTCTGTGCTGATTGGCCTACCTGCTGACATTGATTTATTACCCCCAAACACTATTTTTATAGGCAGAGAAAGAGAATGTGTCACCCACTTTATGTGTTGCCCAGTGAGGCTGGACCAAGTGCCCCTCTGCCTTCCTGTGTTAATTCCCACACCATAAACTTGTGTCTTGTTCATGTTTCATTTGGTGCCAAACTTTCTGAATTATATGTCACTTCTTGGTGATTTCAGTGTTTAAAAAGGCCCTAAAGTCCAGAGCTGTGGGGCTGACTGGTGTTCCTAAGGAAAAGAAGGTGGTCTATGCCTCATGACAAAATACCTGTGTAGGTAAGACTTGCTCACGGTCCTCAGGCAGAGCTGTGGGCAATGAAGTCAGAGGTAATGAATTATCAATGCAATAAATCCAGAAAAAAAGAATAGGACACTCATAGCATCTATGTGGAATCACTCCAGAGAGGCTAAATAACATCTAAGACACTATGATGACACCACGGTAAAGGGGGAGAAGTATTGTATGTGTGGATTTATGAGATGTAGACTGTTTCCTGTTTGTTTGCTTCCAAAAGCATTGTGGACAGCACAGTGTAGAACTGAAAGCCAAAGACCCTAGCAATTATAGTACCCAAGCTGGGAAATGTTACACTGCTAGTATTTCACCATAGAGATATATGGCAGAAGACACTCTCTTTGATCAGAAACACATATAAAATCAGGCTGTGTAGTCTTCACTTGGCACGTTTTCTGAGCAGAGGCTCCCAACCTAACATTCCCCCCAGGAACAATGGCTCAGTGTCTGTCCCTCAGTGACTATAAAACAGCAGCCATGAATGCCAGGAGGTACTGTATGCATGCTCCTTGCTGGATCTCCATTCATTCCTGAGCACAATACTCTTTTCTTTAATTAACATATAATGTATTATTTGTTTCAGGGGTACAGGTCTGTGATTCATCAGTCTTACACAATGCACAGCACTCACCATAGTACATACCCTCCCCAGTGTCCATCACCCAGCCATCCATCCTCCCACCCCATTCCTCCCCTCCAGAAACCCTTCAAATCCTAATTTGTGTTTTAGCAAAATAAGTGAGGGATTCTCAGGTAAATAAAATGTGATCAGCACTGGTACAGGTGATGTCTGAGAGAGAAGAGTGCAAGTGTGTCCCTGAATGGAAAAGAGAATAAGAGTATTTTGCTTAGGCTACTGGGTATTTACCCTAAAGATACAAATGTAGTGATCAGAAAGAGCATGCTCATCCCAATGTTTATAGCAGCAATGTCCACAACAGCCAAACAATGGATTTGTCCCTTAGTTTAAGAGTCTCTTATGTTTTGTCTCCCTCTCTGGTTTTGTCTTATTTCATATTTCCCTCTCTTGCCCTACGATCCTCTGTCTTGTTTCTCAAATTCCTCATGTCAGTGAGATCATATGATAATTTTCTTTCTCTGATTGACTTATTGTCCTTAGCATACCCTCTAGTTCCATCCACATTATCACAAAAGGCAATATTTCAGCTTTTCATGGCTGCACAATATTCCATCTTCTTTATCTATTCATCTGTTGATGGACATCTAGGCCAGTGTAACATTAGTTTCAGATGTAGAATTCAGTAATCATCACCTATCTGTAAGACCCAGTGCTCATCACCTTAATGCCCATCACACATGTATCTTGTCTCCACCTTCTTCCCTCCATCAATCCTCAGTTTATTCTCTATCTTTTAGTCTCTTTCATGGTTTGCCTCTTTTTCTCCCCTCTGTTTCTTTTTCATTTTTTAAACTCCACATATGAGTGAAATTATATGGTATTTATTTTTCTCTGACTGACTTATTTCACTTGGCATGATACACTCTAGCCCCATCCATGCCTTTGCAAATGGCAAGATTTCATTCTTTATTGTGGCTGAATAATCTTCCATTGTATATACATACCACATCTTTTTTATCCGTTTATCATCAAGGGATACTTGGGCTCTTTCCATAATTTGGCTATTACTGAGAAGTACTGCTATAAATATTGGGGTGCTTATGCCCCTTTGTATCTATATTTTTGTATCCTTTAAGTATTTTGCTTATATTAAGTTTTTTTAAAGATTTTATTTATTTGACACACAGCCAGAGGGGAAACACAAGCAGCAGGAGTGAGAGAGGGAGAAGCAGGCTTCCTACTGAGCAGGCAGCCTGGTGTGGGGCTCGATCCAGAGACTCTGGGATCATGACCTGAGCCGAAGGCAGATGCTTAACCATCGAGCCATCCAGGCACCCCTATACTGAGCTTTTACTTAGTGCAATTGCTGGGTCATAGGGTAGTTCTATTTTAAACTTTATGAAGAACTTCCATGCCATTTTTGCCATTTTGCAGAGTAACTAAACTAGTTTGCATTTCTACCAACAGTGTAAGAGGGTTCCCTTTTTTCCACATCCTCGCCAAATTTTAGTGTTTTCTGTGTTGTTATTTTTAGCCATTCTGACAGGTGTGAGGTCATATCTCATTAAGGTTTTGATTTGTATTTCCCTGTTGATGAGTGACGTTGAGCATCTTTTCATATGTCTGTAGTTCATCCGGATGTCTTCTTTGTAAAAATGCCTATTCATGTTTTCACCCATTTCTTAACTGGATTATTAATTTTTTTGTGTTGAATTTGATAAGTTCTTTATACATTCTGGATATAAACTCTGTATCAGATACCTCATTTGAAAATATCTTCCATTCCAAAGGTTGTCTTACAGGTTTTTTTGTTTCCTTCACTGTGTAGAAGCTTTTTATCTTGATAAGCTCACCATGTTTATTTTTACTTACTTTTGCTTGTCTCAGTGACCTATCTATCTACTAAGAAATCACTATGAAAGAGGTTGCTGCCTATGTTCTCCTCTAGGATTTAATGGTTTCCTATCTCACATTTACATCTTCATTCCATTTTAAACATATTTATGTGGAGGGGGTAGGAAAGTAGTCCACTTTCATTCTTCTGCAAGTTGCTGCCCAGTTTTCCCAGCACCATTTGTTGAAGACACTACCTTTTTTTCCATTGGATAGTTCTCCTGTTTTGTTGAAGATTCATTTACCATATAATTGTGGGTCAATTTCTGGCATTGCTATTCTGGTGCATTGAACTGTGTATCTGTTTTTGTGACAGCACCATACTCCCTTAAGGACTACAGCTTTGTAATATAGTTTGAATTCCCAAATTGTGATGATCCCAGCTTTGTCTTTCTTTTTCAAAATTGCTTTGGCTATTCAGGGTCTTTTGTGTTGTCATACAAATCACATAATTGTTTGTTTTAGCTCTGTGAAAAATGCTGTCCCAATTTTGGTAGGGATTGCATTAAATGTGTAGATTACTTTGGATGGTATAGATATTTTAACAATGTTTCTTCTTCCAATCCATGAGCACGGAATGCTTTTCCATTTCTTTATGTCCACGCCAATTTTTTTCATAAGAATTCTATAGTTTTCAGGGTATAGATCCTTTACCTCTCTGGTTAGGTGTATTCCTAGGTACTGTATGGTTTTTGATGCAATTGTAAATAAGATCAATTCTATGATATCTCTTTTTGCTGATTCATTATTGGTGAATAGAAAGACAACAGGTTTCTGCACGTTGATTTTGTATCCTATGAATGTACTGAATTTGTGTATCAGTTCTAACAATTTTTTTGGAGTTTTTCAGGTTTTCTACCTAGAGTATCATGTCATGTGGAAATAGTGAATGTTTGAATTCTTCTGGGATAATTTGGATGTTTTTTTTTCTTTTTGTCACCTGATTGATGAGGCTATGAATTCCACTATTGTGCTAAATAACAGTGGTGAGGGTAGACATTCCTATCTTGTTCCTTACTGTAGAGGAAATGCTCTGTTTTTCACATTGAGGATGATATTAGCTATGGGTTTTCATACATGACCTTTATGATGTTGTAGTATATTTCCTCTGTCCCTACTTTGTTGAGGATTTTATCAAGAATGGATGCAGTATTTTGTCAAATACTTTTCCTGAATCTATTGAGAGGATCATATGGTTCTTATCCTTCCTTTTATTAATGTACACATTGAGTGATTTTCAAATATTTAGCCACCCTTGCAGCCCAGGAATAAATCCCACTTGATTGTAGTGAATGATTATTTTTTTAAATACCTTATTTATTTATATGAGAGAGAGAGAGAGAGAGAGAGAGATTGTGTGTGTGTGTGTGTGTGTGTGTGTGTGTGTGTGTGTGCATGAACAGGGGAGAGGGAGAAAGAAAAGCAGACTTCCTGCTAAGTAGGGAGCCCAATGTGGGGCCAGATCCCAGAACCCCAGGGTCATGATCTGATCCAAAGGCAGACACTTAACCAACTGAGGCACCTAGGTACCCTGTGAATGATTCTTTTAATGTACTGTTAGATTTAATTTTCTAGTGTCTTATTGAGAACTTTTGCATCCATGTTCATCAAGGATGTTGATGTGTAATTCTCTTTTATAGTGGAGTCTTTAGCTGGCTTTGGAATCAAAATAGTGCTGAACTTATGAAGTAAGTTTTAAAGTTTTCCTTCCATTTCTATTTTTTTGAAAGAGTTTGTGAAGAATACTCAGTAACTCTGCTTTAAATGTTTGATATGATTGTCCTGGGAAGCCATCTGGTCCTGGACTTTAGCTTCTTGGGAGATTTCTGATTACTGATTCAATTTCTTTTTTGGCTATAGGTCTGCTGAAGTTTTCTATTCCTCCTTGTTTCAGTTTTTGGTAGTTTGTAAGTTTCTAGGAATTTGTCCATTTCTTCCAGATTTTCCAGTTGATATATAATTTGTCATAGTATTCTCTTATGATTGTTATTATTTCTATGGTGTCAGTTTTTATCTCTTCTCTTTTTTTTTCTTTTTCATGAGTCTGGCTAGGGGGTTATCAATTTTATTAATTCTTATGAAGAACTAGCTCTTAGTGTTGATATGTTCTATGTATTTTCTTTAGTTCATTTCATTTATCAATTTTTTAAATTTCTTCTTTCATTTCCTATTTAACCTATTCACTCTTTAGCAGGATGTTCTTTAACCTCCATGTATTTGTGGTCTTTCCAAAATTTTTCTTGTGGTTGACTTCAAGTTTCATACTGCTGTGGTCAGAAAATATTACCTCGATCTTTTTGTACTTGTGGAGGGCTGATTTGTGATGTGGTATGTGATTATTCTGGAGAAATTTCCACATGCACTGCAAAAGAATGTATATTATTGTCTTATTATCAGTGATTTCCTTTATGCTTATTATTAATTGATTTATATACCTGTGTGCTCTCAATCTGGAGACATAAATATTTATAATTGTTAGATATTCTTTTTTTAAAAGATTTAATTTATTTATTTGATGGAGAGAGAAATCACAAGCAAGCAGAGAGGCAGGCAGAGAGAGAGGAGGAAACAGGCTCCCTGCAGAGTAGAGAGCCCGATGCGGGCCTTGATCTCAGGACCCTGAGATCATGACCTGAGCTGAAGGCAGAGGCTTTAACCCACTGAGCCACCCAGTTGCCCACAATTGTTAGATATCCTTGATGGATAGACCCCTTAATTATGATGTAATACTCTTCTTCATCTCTTGTTAAAATCTTTGGTTTAAAAACCTGTTTATCTGAAATAATATGGTCACTCTGGCTTTCTTTGGATAACCATTAGCATGGTAGATGTTTCTCCATACCCTCCCATTCAATCTGCTGGTGTCTTTAAGTCTAAACTGAGTGTAATATAGGCAGCAAATAGATGGATCTTGGTTGCATTTTTTTAATCCATTCTAATATCCTACATCTTTTGTTTGTATCTTTTAGTCAATTTACTGATAGATATGAATTCAGGGCCATTGTGTTCTCTATAAAGTTGATGGTCCTGGTAATGGTCTCTTTTCCTTTCTAGTCTTTGTGGCTTTTGGTTTTTATTTCCCTACTAAAGAGTCCCCTCTAATATTTCTTCCAATGCTTTTTTAGTGGCCACAAGCTCCTTTGGTTTTTGTTTGGGAAACTCTTTCTCTTTCTATTCTGAATGGTAGTGTCACAGGATAAAGTATTCTTGGCTGCATATTTCTGCCACTCAGCATGTTGAATATATCCTCCCATTCACTTCTGGCCTGCCAAGTTTCTGTGGACAAATCTGTTTTTTCATGTAGTTTAAGGACATTTTTTCCCCTTGTTACATTTAGGACTCTTTCCTATCTGTGTATTTGGGGAATTTTACTATATGACTTGGTGATGGTAAGCTTTTGTTGAATTTAATTGCATTTGTCTGTGCTTCCTGTATTTTAGTGTCTGCGGCCTTTCCCAGATATGGGAAGTTTTCATCTATAATTTGCTTAAACAAAACTTCTCCTTTTTCTCTCTCTTCATCTTCTGAGACTCCTATGACATTAGTGTTATGTTTTGATAAATTGCTAAATTCCCTTAATCTACCTTTGTGGTCCATTACCTTTCTTTCCCTCTCTTCATCCTCATTATTTTCTATAATTTTATCTTCTATCACTGGTTCATGACTCTGCTTCAACTATCCTCCTTTTTATGATATGAGATTGGATTTGCATCTCAATTATAGCATTTTTTATTTTGTTCTAACTAGATTTTAGTTCTTTTATCTCTGCAGTAAAGGGTTCTCTAGTGGCTTCCATGCGTTTTTCAACCCCAGGTGGTAGCTTTGTAATTCTTGTTCTATATTCTAGTTCAGACATCTTATTTACACATATATTGATTAAATCTCTGGATATGACTTCTACTTCCTGCTTTCTCCTTTGGGGTGAATATCTCCATCTTGTCATTTTGTCCAGAAGAGAAAAACAAAAACAAAACAAGCAAACAAACAAAAAACTAGATCTTGGGTGTGTTTTAGTCTACTTCCTAAAAGAAGCTAGGTCAAAAAATGAAATGAAATGAAAAGTATTTATAAATTAAAATTAAAATTAATAATAAGGGGGTGCCTGGGTGGCCCAGTCAGTTAAGCATTCGCCTTCGGCTCAGGTCATGATCCGAGAGTCCTGGGATCTGGCCCTGCATTGGGCGCCCTGCTCAGCGGGAAGGCTGCTGCTCCCTCTCCCTCTGCCCTTCTCTTCCCCACTCATGCTCTCTCTCTCTCTCTCAAATAAATAAATAAAATCTTTAAAATTAGTTAATTAAGCAATTTTGGAGTTAAAAAATAAAAAATAGGGGGCGCCTGGATGCTCAGTTGGTTAAGTGGCTGCCTTTGGTTCAGGTCATGGTCCCAGGGTCCTGGGATCAAGTCCCATATCAGGCTCCCTGCTCAGCATGGATTCTGCTTGTCCCTCGCCCTCTGCCCCTCCCCCGTTCATAATCCCTTTCTTTTTCTCTCAAGTAAATACAATCTTTAAAAAATGAAAAAATAATAAAAAAAGAAAGCTAAATCCTACTTCCCCCAGAGCTGAAGCTTTGCATCTCTCCATGATCACTGGATTCGGTGTGAGTTGTTTGTGCTGGTCTTCTGGGGGGGAGAGGCCTGTTGCACTGATTCCCAGGTGGACTACCCCAGTGGAGATGTGTCTCCAGGGCACAGGGCCGCGAGGGCTTGGTGTAAGTGGCTCTAACATCCACTAGGTGGCGTTGTTTCGTTCCCCAAGGATATTCAGCTCTGATGGGTGGGATGAAAATGGCTGCACCCTGCTCTCTAGCCCCAGAGCTGAGTTTGTAGCACCCACCCTTCAATGAGCCCTCACAAAGGAGCATCCATTCACCCCTCTTGTGTCCTTGGTTTCCATCAGAGCCCTGCATTCACCCTGCCTGTGTCTGAGCTCTTTTATCTCAAGTGCTCACTCAACTGTTTGAAAACTCCAAATTTCAGGAACTCTGGCAGTTCAAACTTATTCTATTCCTTGTGGGTGGAGGGGTCTCCACGCTTTTGCCATTTGCTGGATCATGCCTGGGACTGGTGCAGCTTGTGGGCACCAACTGTTCTTCCTATGACCTAGGAAGACCACACCGTCCACTCACTGGTCTCCATACCACTTCTCCATTCAAGCACCTTTAAGCCAAGCATGACCCCATCAGTGGTGGATCTCTAAAATTTCAGATTTTGTGTTCTGCTGCTGATAATACTTTATGCTTGTCTCTGTAAACAGGGGTCCCTCCCCACCACAATATTAACTGTCATATTGCCCCCAAATCAGCTCTCTGTACTTCCTACCTTCCTGAAGGTTGTCCCATTTCCATTGTGGATTTGCAGTTTTGTTCTTCAGACCTCAGATTGATTTCTTGGGCATTCAGAATGATTTGATCATTATCTAGCTGTGTTCAAGGGATGAGGTAAGCTTAGGAACCCTTATTCTTTAGCCATTTTAACTCCTCCCCTACCAAACATTTAAAGAAGAGTTAATGCCTATACTATAGCTAATACCTAATACCTATACTTCTTAAACTCTTTCAAAAACTTTAAATGTTAGGAAAACTTCCAAACTCATTCCACAAGGACCAGCATTACCTTCCTTCCAAAACCAAAGACCTCACCAAAAAAGATAATTACAGGCCAACATCCCTGATGAACAAGGATGCAAAAATTCTCAACAAAACACTAACAAATCAAATTTAACAGTACGTTAAAAGAATGGTTCACCATGATCAAATGGGACCTACTCCTGGGTTACAGGGGTGGTTCAATATTTGCAATTCAATCAGTGTCATACAGCACATTAATACCAAAAAAAGGAAAAGGACCATCCCCTCAACTGAAGCAGAAAATGCATTTGACAAAGCATAACATCCATTCATAATAATCCTCAACAAAGTAGTGATGGAACAACCCTAACATAATGTAGGTCATACTGGAATAACCATGGCTATTTTAATTATCATTGGGGAAAACTGAGAGCCTTTCTTCTATAGTCAGGAACAAGATAGGG
Organism: Spilogale gracilis; assembly: GCA_004023965.1. Lineage (NCBI taxonomy): Eukaryota > Metazoa > Chordata > Mammalia > Carnivora > Mephitidae > Spilogale > Spilogale gracilis. The sequence continues at coordinate 39,455 of PITA01015262.1, forward strand.
GATGTCAACCCTCACCATTGTTACTTAACATAATAGTGGAATTCATAGCCTTATCAATCAGGTGACAAAAAGAAACAAAAAAGCATCCAAATCATCCTGGAAGAAGTCAAACATTCACTATTTCCACTTTCCTACTCCATATACCTAGTATGTTCAAAATGGAATAAAGATGTAAATGTGAGATAGGAAACCATTAAATCCTAGAGGAAAACAGGCATGAAAATAGAGGTCTTTGACCTCAGCCATAGCAATGTCTTATTCAGCACATCAATGGAGGAAAGAAAACAAAAGCAAAAATGAACTATTAGGACTTCGTCAAGATAAAAAGATTCTGCACATGAAGGAAACAACAAAATTCAAGGCTTGGAACATTTGGAAGGGAAGGCCTTTCCACGTTTGGAAGGGAAGATATTTTTACGATATTTTCAGATAAAGTGTTTGTATCCAAAGTCTATAAAGAATTTATCAAACTCAACATCTAAAAAACTAATAATCCAGTTAAGAAATGGGCAAAAGACACAAAGAGACAGGTTCAAAGGAACATATGCACCCGATGTTTATAGCAACAGTAACAACAAGAGCCAATTTATAGAGAGAGACCAAATATCCATTGACTGATGAATGAATAAAGAATAAATGGTGTATACATACACTGGAATATTACTCAGCAGTCAAGAGGAATGAAATCTTCCATTTGCAAATACGTGGATGAAGCTAACATGTATTACACTAAGGAAATAAGTCAGTCAGAGAAAAACACAAATACTATATGATCTCACTCATATATGGATTTGAAGAAACAAAACAAATGAACATATGGGAAGGGGAAAAAATAAAAAGAGAGAGGGACACAAACCATCAGAGAGTCATAATGATAGAGAACAAACTGAGGATCGAAGGAAGAAGGTAGGTAGGGGATGTGCTAGATGAGTGATGGGTATGAAAGACGGCACTTTGAGCACTGAAAAAATTAATTAAATTTAAAAAATTAAAATAGGGGCACCTGGGTGACTCAGTCATTAAGTGTCTGCTTTTGGCTCAGGTCATAATCCCAGGGTCCTGAGATTGAGTCCCACTTTGGGCTTCCTGCTCCATGGGAAGCATGGTTCTCCCTCTCCCACTCCCCCTGCTTGTGCTCCCTCTCTCACTGTGTCTCTCTCTGTCAAATAAATAAATAAATAAATAAATAAATAAATAAATAAATAAATAATAAAATAAAGAGGACACTTGCAAAAAGCACTTGGTGTTGTTTCTAAGTAATGAATCATTGCATTCTACTCCTGAAACCAATACTGCACTGTATGTTAGCTAACTAAAATTTAAAAAGAGTTTTTTTTAAATAAGTAAATGGTAGAATTCCTGTGAAATCCTTCTGGTCCTGGAGTTTTGTTTGTTGGGGGAGTTTTGATTAGTGATTAATTTCTTTACCAGTTTTCAGTCTGTTCAAGTTTTCTACTTTCTGTTTCAGTTTTGTATTTTTTGTATTCCTACATTTTTAGGAATTGTTTTTTTATTATTATTGGTGTCAAGAGCAGAATTCGGTGATTCATCACTTACATACAGCACCCACTGATCACCATAACAAGTGCCCTCCTTATTCCCCATCACCCATTCAACCCATCTCCCGCCCACCTCCCCTCCAGCAACCCTCAGTTTGTCTTTTATAGTTCACTCTCTTTATAGTTTGCCTCTCTGTTTTTCCCCTTCATTTCTAAAATTCTGCATATGAGTGAAATCAAGTGGTATTTGTCTTTCTCTGGCTGACTTATATTGCTTAGCATAAAACTCTCTAGTTCCATCCATGTCATACCAATGGGCAAGATTTCTTTCTTTATTATGGCTGAATAATCTTCCATTGTATAAATATACCACATATTCTTTATATTTTATGTGTAAGATTAGGCTGCAAATTTGAGATTTTTCTTGCTTCTTGGGGTAAGCCTGTATTACTATATATGTCCCCCTTATGACCACTTTTGATGAATCCCAAATGTTTAGGACTGTTGTGTTTTCATTATCATTTGTTTCCATGTATTGTTTTTTTATTTCTTCTTTAATTTCCTGGTTGACCCATTTATTCTTTAGCAGGATGTTCTCGAGCTCCTATGTATTTGTGGTCTTTCCCAGTGTTTTCCTTGTGGTTGACATCAACTTTCATAGCATTCTGGTTGGAAAATGCATCATATGATCACAACCTTTTTGTATTTGTTGAGGTCTGATTTGTGACGTAGTATGTTATTTATTCTGGAGAATGTCCCATGTGCACACCAAAAGAATGTGTTTTCTGTTTCTTTAGGGTGAAGTGTTCTGAATATATCTGTTAAGTCCATCTGGTCCACACTATCATCCATAGCCATTACTTACTTGTTGATCTTCTGCTTAAATGACCTGTTCACTGCACCCCCACTGTAAGTGGGGTGTTAAAGTCCTCTACTATTATTGTCTTATTATCAATGAGTTTCTTTATGTTTCTTATTAATTGGTTTACATATTTGGGTGCTCCCAAGTTGGGGCATAAATATTTATAATTGTTAGACCTCCTTGTTGGACAGACTCTTTTATTATGATATAGTACCTTACTTCATCTCTCATTACAGTCTTTGGTTTAAAATCTAATTTATCTGATAAACTGATAAGTGGCTACTCTGCATCTCTTTTCACATCCATTAGAATGACAGTTCGTTCCCTCACTCACAATCTCTAGATGCATTTAGGTCTAAAACTAATCTCTTATTGGCATCATATAGATGGATCTTGTCTTTTTAATCCATTCTGACACCTTATGTCTTTTGATTGGAGCATTTAGTCCATTTACAATTAAAGTGATTATTGATATATAAAAATTTAATGCCATGTTATTACTTTTTTGCTGTTGTTTCTGGAAATTCTCTCATTTCTTTCTAGTCTTTGTTGCATTTGGTCTTCCTTTCTCACTAAAATAGTCTCCTTTAATATTTCTTGCAGAGCTGCCTTTATTTTTTGTTTGCCTGGTAAATGCTTTATCACTCCTATTCTGAATGATAACCTTGCTGAATACAGTATTCCTGGCTGCATATGTTTCCCATTCAACACATTGACTGTATCATGCCACCCACTTTTGGCCTGCCAAATATCTCTGGAGAGATCTACTGTTAACCTTATTTGTCTTCTCTTGTAAGTTAGGGACTTCTTAGCTGCTGTTAGGATTTTTTCTTTATCTCTACATTTTGCACATTAACTACTGTCATGGTGTTGGCCTGCTTTCAGTGATTTTGATTGGAGTTGTCTGTGCCTCCTGGATTTGGATGTCTGTTTTCTTCCACAGATTTGGAAGTCTTTTACTATAATTTGCTCAAATAAAGATACAAAGATTGTGTGCTTTACAGTGTTGCAAAGTTCCCTAAATCTACCTTTGTGATTTGACATTTTTCTTTCCTTCTTCTTTGTGGCTTTATTATTTTCCACAGCTGTATCTTCTATATCACTTCATTCCTATGCTTCTTCTATTCTTGTAGCCATTACACTCAGTCAGTTTCAAAGCTTGGTTATAGCATTTTTTATTTCAGCCTAACTCATTTTTAGGTCTTTTATCTCTGAGTTAAGGGACTCCCTGGTGTTTCCTATGCTTTCCTCAAGCCCAGCTAGTGTCCTTGTGATTGTTGCTTTAAATTCTGGATCAGACATATAATTTATCTGTTTCGATTAGATCCCTGGCCTGACCTTTTCTTGTTCTTTCTTTAAGGATGAATTCCTCCATCTTGGCTTTCATCTAGGTCTCTGCTCTCCTCTGTGTGTTATGTTTCCTGCTCCTGAGAGTGATAAGAATTGGTCATATATTATCCAGGACCTGGCACTTCAGGAAGTGCTTCTGTTGTGTGCTCTGTGCACTCTACTACTGAATTTAGCTGCTCTTTCCCTCAGGTCACTTGTCTGCAGAGGATCTCCTTGCCTGCAATGGGGAGTGTTTGAAACTGTCCAGAGTGCGAAGAGTTTTAACTAGATGTTCTGTGATTTGCTTGTTAAGTGAGACTTAACACTATTTTCCCCTAGAACTGAAGCTTTGTCGGACTCTCTGCTCAGAAGATGCAGTACATGCAAAAGGTTCTGCTGGTCTTTGGGGGGAGGAGCTGCTGTCCTTGTTCTCAGGCACACTTGCTTGAGAAAAGCGGCACTCGCAGAGTGCAGGGGAGCGGGGGGAGTGAAGACAGGTGCAAGTGATTTAAGCCACCACTGTTGGCACCATAGTGAATAATAAAGTTAGTTGATGCTGAGTGGTGTGGAGGGAAATGGCCCTGGACCCATCCCTCATTCCCAGAGAGGGAAGCCATTCATGCTGCTCTAAGAAAAGCTCTCCAAGAAGAGCAAACAATTTCTTATCTGTTCCTGGTGCCCCTCAGATCCTTGCATTACCCTGTGTCCAAACCATCTCCCACCTAGAAGTATAGTTCCCCTATGTTCCTCCCAGGCATGCCAGCTGAGTTTTAAAACTCCAAGCCTTAGGGGATTGGCATAGTGCAGACTTACACTCACCCTTTGTGGGGAGGGTCTTGCTGGGCTGGGACTGGTGCAGGTTTCTCCCAGAAGGGAAGTCACCCCAAAGCACAGGGGCAGGGAGTTTGGAGTAAACTGTAACAAATAGCTAGTGTCCAGGTAGGCCACCCTCTGCAAGTGTCTTTGTACCTAAGCTCTGAGGAAGGTACAAAGCCAATAATGGCACTTGCCAGCCCTTTTGTCCTTGGAGATGCAGTGCCACCTCTTCTAGATGTACTCCAAGAAGAGGGAAGCATTTCCCCCTGAGTGTCCCAGGGGATCATCTGCCCCTGGGCTACTGCTCTCCTTCTCCACAGGAGCACAGCAGGGCTTGGCAGACTCCACACTGGCCAAAGCACCAACTTCTAAAACTCCAGTCCTACTGGTTATAACAACTCATGAAAATCAGCCCCTCTCCATTTAATCAGTGACATTACGGAAGTGTTTTCATTGGTGATCTCCTGTGGGGTTCTCTCTCTCTCTCTCTCTCTCTCTCTCTCTCTCCTCTCTCTCTCTCTCTCTCTCTCTCTCTCTCTCTCTCTCTCTCTCCCCTTCTCCATGACCAGGACTTCTACCCCTCCACAGAACCCATGATCTGTATCTACCCAAACCACAATTCCATGTCTTCTACCTTCCAAGATGTGACTTCTTCTTTTCCTAAGTTGTGCAGTTTGTTCTCTCAATCCTCAAATCGATGTTTGGGTATTCAATATGATTAGTTATTTATCTAGCTGTGTTCAAGGGATGAACAAGCCTAAGGTCCTCTTACAACTCTGACAACTTTGGTCCTCCCTCCTAACCCTCTTCCTTTTTTACTTTTCTTTTATGTGTCTTGTAGTGAGACCCTTGGGATCTACCCTCATGGCAAATTTCACATGTGCAATGTCTCTACTTTCTGGCCTAGATTTCATCCTCAGGCTTGCTTCTGCTGCTGAAAAATAAATTGTAGTTGTTTCAGGCACCTTATAATCAAGGACAAGAGAGAACATGTCTATTCCCTGTGATTAACCCTACCCCTGTAAAAATTGTCTACCTCTGTAAAAGTCAGTCTTTGTGACCTATGCCAGCTGGAGCAGGTGCCTGGCCTCAAACCATCAGCCTGGGTGAGGATGAGTTGCATCTGTCTGATGATTGGCCTGGACTGGGATTTACCTGCCCATCCTTCAGCCTGTCACATTGTCAAGATTGCTTTCTCCCAATGCCCTCAGACTGAATGGAGTCCAGGACTACACATGAGGGTAGAGTCAACCAACCAAAAGCAACATGGTGGCAATGTGAAAGTCATGTGGGAGACTATAACCTAGAAAAGTAGGCAACTGGTCTAATGAGGAGAGAATATTGGAGAAATGCACCATTTCCACACTTGTATCTCATAATTTTCACCTTTTCCACCTCTCCCATCTCAACATTATTTTCCAGAAATGTCCACAGGTGCAATGGTAGAAGGCTGTATTGGGTTCCTCAGGAAGATCTTCCACCCTGAACCCTTCTCTCAGCTTCTAACAAATTACAACTAAGTCCCATTCCCCTAGTTCAACCCAAATAAGTTGCTGCACTTACAAACTGGATAAAAACAACAATGGAAGTCACATTCAAATCAGGAGAACAAAATTTCCAAGCCCCTAAAACAGCGATGTCGTTTTCCTCCCCACTACTTGATACTCAGAATGTCCCTGCTGCATGGTGAATGTTTGAGAATGGTTTGCTGAGTTAGTTAATGAGACCTAGATAACTGAGGTCTAGCAATGAATGAGTCCACTCCCACAGCCATGGAAATCATCAGTCAGTCACAAAGGGTCCATATTTGTTATTCATGGAATCTGTCCGTGCTGATTGGTCTACTTGCTAATATTGATTTGTAACCCCCAGACACATGGGCTAACTCCTACTCCTGGACACAGAGTGGATTGACAGGAGTCACCCACCCCAGATGATCCCAGCTGAGGCTCCACCATATGCTGCTCTGCCTTCCTGTGTTAATTCCCACACTGTAAATATGTGTCCTATTCACAGTCCATTTGGTGCCATATTTTCTGAATTCTGTGCTCTCTCTTGGTGAATTCAGTGTTTAAAATGGCCTTTAAGCCAGAGCTACTAGGCTGACTGGTGTTCTTAGATGCAAAGGGAGGACGAGTTTCATAGACAAAACATCTTCTTAGCTAAGACTCACTGAGATTCCTGATGCAGAATTGTGGACCATAAGTTGAGCACTAATGAGTAAACAAACAATGCAGTAAATCCAGGAAAAAGAATAAGACATCTATGATGTCTTTGTGGAACTACTCAGAAAGTGTTAAAACAACATCTGGATGCTATCATGACACTATAGGAAAGGGGGATAAGGAGTTATATTCATGGATTCATGAGATGATGACCATTTCTTGTTTGTTTCTAAAACCATCATGGACAGAGAGCTGTGGGGCTGAAAGTCAAAAACACTGGAAAACAAGTAGCCAAGTTGGAAATGTTACACACTTCTGAGCTGGTATTTAAGCATAGGGAAATATTGCATGCAATAAATTATTTACAGGGCACCTGGGTAGCTCAGTTGGTTAAGCGACTGCCCTTGGCTCAGGTCATGATCCCAGAGACCCGGGATCGAGTCCCACATCGGGCTCCCTGCTCGGCAGGAAGCCTACTTCTCCCTCTCTCCCTCCCCCTGCTTGTGTTCCCTCTCTGGCTGTGTTTCTCTCTGTCAAATAAATAAATAAAATCTTTTTAAAAATAAAATAAATAAATTATTTACAAATATATATATTTGTATATATTATTTACAAATATATATAATATATTTATAAATATATACAAATATATATAAGTATTTACAAATATAAATATACAAATATATATTTACAAATATATACATATATATATATTTGTAAATAATTACATATATTAAGGAAATAGTCCTTAAACAGAAACAAATGAAACCAGGCTGGGTAGTCATCAGTTAGCAAGCATTATGAATAGAGGCTCCCAGGAGCCCAACTCCAAATTTGCACTAGGAGCAATGACTCGCTGTTGCTGACTCCATGTCCTCAGTGACTATAACATGGCAGCCTTGAATGCCAGGATGCACTGCATGCTCCCTCCCTGCTGGATCCCTATTCATTCTTGAGTGTAACAATCTCTTTTCTGGATTTTCTCTTTTCCTTATAGGGACACGTTGTCACTGCTACCTCTCAGGCATCACATTTTATGGACTTGTGAATCCCCTGCTGATTTTTCAAAAAACACAAATTGTGACTCAGGAAGTCTCACTGAAGACAAGACCCTATATTTTTTACAATCCCTAAGGTGACAACACTGATGCTGTCTCTGAGCCCCACAAATAGCAAGGACCTTCATCCTGCTTTCCTCTTTTAATTCAGAATACTGGGAGGAACAGGTCCAGTGTAGTTGGTTTAGTAGTTAAACAATAGAAATCTTCACAGGAAAACTTATTTGTATTTGGGGTCTGGAGATGTCAGCAGAAACAGGGAAAGGGTGAAGACCTCAGCCAAATGAGAAGACGTACAAAAAAAGGAACAAGTGTCTCAGCTACTACAAAATGCCAGGAAGCAAAGAAAAAAGCTAAATTTGTCACAAATTCAACATGTATTTTCATTTAGCACATACTCCATGCAGGTGAGATTCCTTGCCAAGGACACGAATACTGGAAGGATGTGGCCTTTGCTCTCAACAATCCTAAGACTTAGGAGAGAAAAAGGACATAACCAGGGACAACAAAGGCTGGGAATCAAAAACAGATAGCCAAAGTGCAGGTGGAAATTCTAATCAGGCAGACACTGCTTGCACTTCTTTGGTTTTTTTTGTTTGTTTGTTTATGTATTCCTTTTTTATGTTCAGTTAGCCAGCATATAGTACATCTTAAGTTTTAGATAAAGTATTCAATGACTCATTAGTTGCATGAAACACCCAGTGCTCATCACAACATGTGCCCCATTTCTGAATCAGGGAGGACTCGTTAAAGGAAGTGACATCTAATGCCTGTGACACAGGAGTGCTGGGACTTCATTTTACATTGAATTAAATTTTCAGAGTAAAGTTCCAGAACCAAGTGAGAGCAACAAATCCTGCTAAATTACACTTAGCTTATATTGACAACTGATCATTAAGCAAAAATGAAAGACAAAGTTGCACACAGAGAGTTACAAGGATAGTCACTGCTGAGCTCAATGAAGGTAAGTGCTGGAGTCTGGGCTGCTGGGATCTCGCTCAGAAGGGAGGTCAGTGCACTGGTGTCTTCAGTGTGTTTTCCTGAGAAGAACAGAGGAGTCACTCTGCAGTAGGTGAGGTGAAGATGGCAGTGGGGAAGGGCACTGGGAACAGGAAGCTGAGAACAGACTGAAAGGTGGGGAGACACCTGAGAAAGAGCAGGAAGGTGGCTCCAGAGACTCACCAGCGCTTCCAGAGCCACAGCGTCAGACCTGCCAGAAGCACCAGGGGCACTATCACCACCAGGAAGACCAAGCTCATGGAGTGGGGCTGCTCTGTGGGTCCAGTGCACAGACGGTGTCATTTCTCATCCACCCAGTGTTGAACTCTACCTCCCTGGTTCTCTTTGCTCTTGTCACTCTCTCTCTCTCACCAACTGTCCTCCTCCCTTCGCTTCTCCCATTTTTCCTCAGAGATGGACCTTTCACCCAATATGATGCATCCTCCCACAACTGTAGGACCCTCACCCTCAGCTCTTCCATTTTTTGAATAACTGATTTTGTTTCCTTTTTGGTCTGGAGTCCCTAGATTCCCAAATTTTTCATCAGGCTCCCCAGCTTTGCTAAAGGAATATCTGCCCTCTTTCCCATCTTTCTCACCCCAGGAGAGGACCATATCCTGGCCTCCTAGACTGCTGTGTCTCACTCGGCATGACAGGCCAACAGCCTCCTTGGCTTTCACATCCAAAGACACCTGAAGATACCATGTCCCATCAGCATGGGGCAGAACATCTCCTCGCTGGGTGCCCTGTTGATCCTGCTCACCCCGCATCCACATCACCCACACAGGCTTTGGGTAGAAACCGGAGATGTGACACACAAGCAGGAGACGGCCAGGACCAGGACTGGGGCCAGTGGACAGCCAGGCCTCTGGTCTCACTGCAGAGACAGGACATGTATTTATAGACTGAGAGGGTAGATCTTTACATCTCTTTAGAGAGACACATCTCTCTACCTCTAGAAACCTTTCTCCAGCCTCCACTCTCCCTCTTGGCTCCTGAATTAAAGGGAATGGTACAAATTTATGAGTACAGAGTAGAGAATTCATGGAGGCAGGGACCCTGAATTTAAGAGAATGGTACAAATTTATGAGTGCAGAGTAGAGAATTTAAGGTAATGGTACAAATTTATGAGTGAATTTACCCTGAATTTAAGGAAATGGTACAAATTTATTAGTGCAGAGTAGAGAATTCATGGAGGGAGGGAGTAAGACTGACCTTGTCGCTGGAGATCTACTTTCCCTGCATCAAGAAGACTTGAGAGATAACGGGGACAGTAGTCAATGATGAGCTTATGCATTAATTTGTTGTCTTCATGGTCCTGATTTAATTGTCTACAGACCTCCTGAGCCCTGCTTCCTCCTGTTGGAGATGGCCACCATGACATGTTCTGGAAATGCACAAGATCTGATCCTTGATAAGCAATCTGTATGAAGCCTACTGATGGTGCCCCAAAATGCAGTTCACAGCCTCCTGCCAGCTGTACCTGGAAGGGATCTGGAGAAAAGATACTGTGAGTTTCAGGACAGGGGGAGTGAGGAAGATGAAATGAGATGAGTGGAAACCAAGGTAGTGGAAGCAAAAGTGAAGTTCAGGGGATTGGAGGACATGGAGTACAGTTTGGTTTGAGGGGACATTCACACAAAGGGGAAGTGGTGGTGGATGGAGGCAGAGGAAAAGGTGAAGTATTGAGGAAGGAACAAATGTTGGAGGAGAAAGATGAAGGGTGTGGGTAGAGAATAAGGAAGGGCTCACTGGGACAGCTGGGGTAAAAACAATCTAGGTTAAGGGAGTGTAGAGGTACAGGGAACATGTAGACTGAGTTCGCCTGTGTAACGAATACGGAGAAAAACACACAGTTCAAGGAGTCAGTAACATAGTGAGGGAGCAGAGGATGCCTGCTATGAGGCCAAGGAAAGGAGGGGTCACGGGAGATGCTAGTGGGAGACAAGAGAGCACAACTTATGGTCAATGAGAAGTGTGGGAGAGAGCAGAGGATGTGAAACTTTTCAAGAATCAAGGTCTGGCTTCTACCCTCTACCCACATGTGTGTGATTCAGATTTATGTTGGGAAGGCTTGAGGTCCAGAAACCATAGAATGGTCTTTCCTAGAGGAAGAAAGAACTGAAGGAGACTCATACACACCTGCCACCTCCATCCCACCTCTGAAGGAATTAAACTCACATTCAAGCTGCCATTCACTTAAATGGTCATGAAAACACAGGGGAAGTCCAACGGAGTTTGAATAAAATGACTCTTCTGATATAATCACCTCCTCATTGCTTAAGTTGCCCTTGGACCAAGGCCACAAGAAAATGAAAGCTCCAGTCTTGTTGTTCCAGCCATGAGTCTGCAGCCCATCCAGCCAAGCAGAGGCAAGATTTTGTGTCCAGGAACGATTGTGGAGGGATAAGGTCAGGGTGACTCGGAGAGAGATCGGCTCCTGGAAGTCTGTGAGAAAAAGCACAGAAAGGCTAAGGAAGGGGAAGGCATTGGGAAGGAGACAAAATGGAGAAAAAGGTGCCAGGGAGGGGAACCAAAATCAGTAACCCAGAGTTGTCTCAGGAGACATGAGCTTCTCCAGAGACCCAAGCTTCTAACCCAAAGC
>PITA01015263.1:8812-41939 GCA_004023965.1 Spilogale gracilis
GCATGGTTTCACTTACTTGCGGTGCATGAGGGGTAAACTGGAGGACAGTGGGAGAAGGAAAGTAAATGGGAACTAGGGTAATCTAGGGAGGGAAACGAAACAACAGAGACTTTGGACACAGAAACAAACTGAGGGACTTGGAGGGAGGGGGGTGGGGGGATGGGAGAGCCTGGTGGTGGGTACTGGGGACACCTAAAGCTTGGAGCACTGGGTGTGGGGAATGGGGAATGAATCTTGGAACACTGGAAAAAAAAATTAGTAACGATAAAAAAAAATAAAATAAAAAAATAAAAAAAATGATACTTTGCATTAAGAAACAACTCAAAATTAGACCACACCCTAAAACATAGAGCATATGACACCTTGTGAGGCTTGCCTGGCTGAATTTGAACTACACTGATGGAAGGATTTTTTTAAAAATCTCAAAACTACAGGTTTATTCTGTCATTTGAAATAAGATACTTACATTTCATTCAGTCAACAAATACTTTATAAAATGACCCACTAGGCACTGTACTAACCATTAAACATACGAGTCTGAAGACAATAAAGATGGGTCTACCCATATGGGGGATTTTCAGGTTAGCAGGAGACAGATGCAAAGAAGAAAAGTGCCAGGGAAAGGCACCCAACCTCCAGGTGCCAGAAGCTAAGACCCTAATAATTGAGAAGTCTGGATTTCAGAAGTCATGTGTGGGTAAGCAAATTTAGGAGCTCATACACGATATTTAAAACCGTGGGGATGAATGAGATTCCCTAGGTAGAGAAAAAAATGTCAGGACTGAGCACAGAGGAATATTGACAGTTCATGATGGCAGGACTAGGAGGAGCTAACAAGGGAGAGGGAGAAGGGGAGGAGCAGAGAGTTAACTTCCGCAGGAAGAGAGTCTCAGCATGCCCAGGGCTGCTGGGAGGGAAAGCCAGCAACAGCAAGAGAGGGACGTCCGCATATAGTGTGACATCCATTAGTCATTGAGGGGTTTGGGCGAAGTTTGAATAGGAAGTGGGGGTATGAGGACAGAGCAAGGAATTTGCCCTTTTGGAAAGTTTGACCAAAACAGGCCATTGAGAAATAGAGTGATAGCGAATCCCATGGGTTGGTCAAGTAAGTTTTGGGTTTTGATCTCTGATAGGGCGCAGAGCTGATGTTTTTGTGCCCACATTCACCCTGTTCCTTCCTCCCTGGAGTGTCTCTCTGGCAAATTTCTAGCTACTCCATATGGCCCAGCTTTAAGTGTCCTGTCATCCGTCAAACATTCTTCCCGGCCCACGCAGGTGTCTGTCTTGAGCCCCCATGTCATTCTGTGTGCACGTTGTCTGCCTTATCTTACTACATAGTAACACAAAGTTTTCCAGTCTCTTCTCCATTAGACGACAGCGTATGGACTCTGTCTTCTCAAACTTGTATCATGAACACAGGTAGGTGCCTAGAAGTTGGCACTCGGAAGATAGTCATTAAACATATGACGCATGAATAGATAAATGAATGAATAAACTAACCAGGAGTTTGAACGTTTGAGTGGCAACTTTATGGGATGAATGGAAAAATGAAGGCACAGAGCAGCCCCTGCTCTCGACGGTCCAGCTGGACCCTGTTCACTGTTCCCAGGTCCCGGCCAGCCCGTGAGACACCTGCAGCTGAAACCCTCCCGTTCACATCAAGCCGCAAACTTCATCCAGAAGCACAGGATGTGGGTGGGTGGCCAGGGACAGGGGGACTTGGCTTCCTGCGGAGGAATGCCTCAGGCTGTGGGCTGAAAAAAACCGAAGCTCAAGGGGTTCCACAAGGTGTCACTCTTGATCCTTGGCTTAACAAAAACTCTTTTGGGCAGGCGCTTCAGAAAGCCTTTAAAAGCTTCAGAAAGCCTTTAAAAGCACTTGTTTTGCAGATGGAGAAACCGAGGCACAGAGAGGTAAGTATGATTTTTAACTAAGCTCACATAACAAGTAAGTGGCATAGCAATTCACAGAGATGGCCCCTTAATTTGGGGGCTAACATAACTACCATCCCCTCTGCTCTTAGAAGGGCATTTGGAGATGAGGACCCAGCTGTCCCTATAATGATTCACTCAGACAATGGCTCCAGACTGGAAATAGACTAGAGAAAAGATGGAGAAAGAAAAGGGAATGAAAGAACCCCCCCGCCCCCCGGAGCTTTCACCTTCATATGTGCCTTATTCAAAGTGTCCGTGTTAGACGCCACTGCCGACAATGACAGCGTGGCCTGCGGGGCCCCCGTCTGTGGCCAGGTTTGAATAGCTGAATAGAAAAGTATCAGGTAATGCATTTCATCCTCTTATGGCTTTGACTTAAAAAGAGTCTGGTTCCCAAGGAAAACAAGAAGCCAAGTTGCTTCACCAGAGAATGACTGAAACCTAAGTAGGAACTAGATAAAAACATTTGCTAGGGAGAAGGACAAGGATACATTTCTGGGCTCTGCTGTTCAGGGAACGGGAAGCTACAGGGCAGAAGAGCCTTTGTGAGCCAGTGACCCCAAGACCAGGCATCGAAAGAACGTGTCTGGAGAGAACGAGGCAGTAGATGAGCCATGAGGGAGGGACTCTGGCCTCCCATCCAGGTGTCCCATGAGGTTGCTCCCATGCCCCTTGGCCTAACGGCCACTAGCCCTTTCTGCTCCCCGTGTGGCACCTACAGGAGTCTCCTTTTCTTGCCTCCCAGGTAAATTTTTTTTTAATTAAAAGAGCTTTATTGTTGGTTAGATAATAAAATTAATATGGGCTCGTTACAAAATTTCAGGTGCCAACTAGCTGAAAGAATAAAAGGAAAAATCCGTAATCCTTGCATTCAGAAATAATTGCTGTGAACAGCGGCCGGCCTGCAGAGCACCTGCCCATGTGAAGCATCGGGTTCAGAGCCGGGAGATGACACCCACCAGGCTGGCCTCTCCCAGAGCTGACATTCTAGCGGGGGAGCAGGGTATCAGTTCATCTTAAAACAAAGTTAAATACATAGAATGTCAGATTGTAGTAAATACTATATACACAAACCACAGAAGTGGATGGGGACTGAAAGTAGGATATTTATTTATTTATTTGCTTATTTAGATTTCTTTATTTATGCGAGAGGGAGTGGGAGAGGGGCAGAGGGAGAGAGAGAGAGAGAGACCTTGAAGCAGACTCCCCACTGAGCGAGGAGCCGGACGCGGGGCTTCATCTCACGACCCGCAGATCACAACCTGAGCGGAAATCAAGAGTCTGCCACTTAACTGACTGAGCCACCCCGGCACCCCAAAACTAGGATATTTAGAAAGCAACATTTGAACAAGGACCTGAAGCAGATGAGGGAGCAAACCACGTGGACATCGGAGGGAAGACTCCCTTCTGTTTCCTGTGCACATATGATAAGGCAACGATAGCATAAGCAATATATGACTGCATCCTCAATGTGAAAGACTTCAAACAACACAGGAATACGTGGGGACCAAGAGTCCATCCTTCTCACCACCCTCTCACCTCCTCCCTCCAAGCGAACACTTCGACAGTGGTGTGTTCCCTTCCTGAACTTTGTCTCTGTGTTTATGTTCATTTCTGTGTATCTCACGCACACATTCAGTTTTATTTTATTTCCTACATAAATGAGATCATTCTTTGTGAAGGTGTGCCTTCTTATTTTCAGCAGACAGGCTCTTCTTAAATGGTTTCTAAACTTCAGAGGTCTAGGAGAGCTATGGCCCTTATTACTAAAATGAAATTAAGTGTGGGTGGAGGTTTCACTTCCTCCCCTGGGCTATTAATCTAGTATTCACTGCATCATATTATACTAATTTGTTTCTGCCTCTGCCTCTTATCCTGGACAGTGAGTTCTTTGTGATGGGGGATTCTGTCTGGTCATCCCGACTTCCCAGAGCCTGTACAATGCCTAACATATGGTGGGCATCCGGTAAATGAATGGGCAATTAATTACACTTGTATACATTACCCGAGAAGACTTGCAACACTGGAGGAGATTTAGGCTGAGGTCGGTGTTATGGTCTGTCCTAATGGGAGCCAATTTTTTCTCCCTTGAAAAATCTCTGTCACTGTGGATAGAGCCAGAAGGACTGTGGTCAGGGCCTTCAGATCACAAAGTCCAATGTTAGCATTAGAATTAAAAGACCAACTAAAGAGAACTAATTTTCACTCCCTTTGCCAAAAGGCTTTGAGTGAGTACACAAATGTGCCAGGCATTTTAAAGATTTTATTTATTTATTTGACAGAGAGAGATCACGAGTAGGCAGAGAGGCAGGCAGAGAGAGAGGGGGAAGCAGACTCCCTGCTGAGCAGAGAGCATGACACGGGCCTCGATCCCAGGACCCTGAGATCATGACCTGAGCTGAAGGCAGAGGCTTTGAGCCACTGAGCCACCCAGGCACCCTGTGCTGGGCATTTTATAAAACATTCGTCATTCAAGGCAGAAAAGAATGAGGTAGATAATAGTTTGCATATGAGTAAACCCACAAATCAGAGGTTAATATGGATATGATGTGGGTCCATTCAAGTACCACTATCCAGATTTATCTTAGCATTTCCCTATATTTGTTTTAGATATTTTTTTGTGGGGGGGCACCTGGGCGACACAGTCAGTCAAGCGTTGGACTCCTGGATTCAACTCAGGTCGTGCTCTCAGGATCATGAGATCCAGCCCACCGTGAGCTCCTCGCTCAGCGGAAGTCTGCTTGAGATTTTCTCTCCCTCTCCCTCTGCACCCTCCCTCTCTCTAATAAAAAAATAAATACATCTTTAAAAAATAGATTTTTCTTCCAAAAAAATGAAACAATTACTATACCCTGGAGGGCCATATTCACGAATTCCATTGCCAACACTGGATGAGATCATTTAAAAGGCAGCTTGGCCACTTAGTCAACAGACATTAATTGAGCCCAGGCGCTGGGCTAGGCCCCGCGGGTACAGAAAGGAAGGCTACACAGTCCCTGCCCAAAGGGACCCCCCTCGTAGGGACCGAGGTGTGGCAGATAGTAAAGGTGTTACAGTTGAGAAGCTGAGGCTAAGGGACAGGTGGGGACTCTTCCCTGACTCTTAAAGCCAGGTTTGGAGGCCAGGGGCTAGGGGAAGCTGTCTTCAGGGACGACCCTACAGCACGTCCCTGCCCGGTGACAGCAGGCTGGGCCTCGGCTGAAGGCGGCCCCTCCCGGGGGGGCACCAGCTACGCAGCTCAGGTGGTCTGACACAATCAAGCAGAGTCTGATAAACACGCACGGCTGTTTGCTCTCTCTTCACCAAGCATCTTTTTGCTGCAAAGAATTTAAATTCTTTCCTGGTGACACACGCTTCCTGTCAGGATGAGGCACACCCAGTCAAAACCACCCAAATTAAATGAAGACAAATCCTTTTAATTCCTCTAGGTACACACTGTTGGGTTCCACTGGATTGTTGCCATTTTCCCAGAGGCCACGCCAGAGGTGGATTTGGGGAATAGCAGACCAGAACAATATACTAATAAGAGTGACAAACACAGTGACATTGAAACGCCCACCATTTATTATCTCTAATTCCCATATTCTGTAAAAGCAATTCACTCTCACACAAAACTCAGAAAATGGCAACAAAATTTGCCTGCTTTTCAGTAAAAAAACAAAACCAAATCTCTGATTTCCCAGTCCAAACTACTGTTAACATTTTGATATAAATACTTTCTTCTTAAAAATATTCAGATGTACTTTATCTCCTGCTCTGTTCATGTTCATATAACTTTATATGGTAAATATTACCCCACTAATTATGTCCTTTAAAACATAATTATAAGTGATATATAACATTCTATTATGCAGTTGCTCTGTGGTTTGGTTGATCAATCTAGTCAATCTACTGTTTGACATTTAATTTCCCTCCGTCTCCCTGCCCCCCCCCCCCCAGTTTGGGTTAGTATATTTTTATAACTCTTTTCTTACGATTTCATTTTAAGTAATAACAATACCCAAGGTGGGGCTCGAACTTATAACCCCGAGACTGAGTCGCATGTTCCATCCACTGAGCCAGCCAGATGCCCCTATTTTACAACTCGAAGCAGACATTTGCCTCCTTGAGAGACACCACAGGTCTCTTTCCTTATATTATTTTCTTCCCCATCTTGAGCCTCCAGAGTGGGCAGTGCAGTTTTAGAAATGAAGGAATTGGGATTCAAAGAGGGCAAGGAACCGTCTCAAGGTCAGAGTCAGGTTTGGAACCAGGTCTAACTCTTGCGCCAGCCATTCCCACACTCTTGTTGTACTTGGGCCTCTCTATGCCACCGCCGCCATGAGCTTTCTGTCTTCCCAGAGCATCACTGTCTTGTACTTCCCTTTGCCCCAAACCTTAATCCTGGTCTCACTCTTTTCATGTCCCCATGGATACCCTGGTCCCTTAATGAGATTCAAGACTTTCCAATTAAACCCTCTCCATTTGGAAGTTGCCGGGCAGCTGGGCCTATGCGATTGATGGTTCCCAACTGCTGTCCATGTGCTTCAGTCTCCCTCGTTCTCAGCTGTTCTCAGATAGGCAGGCTGGGAGGCTAATCACATCTCCACAGTGTAAAACTGAATCCTGATACACTCACTAAAGCCCTCGTGGTTCCTTGGGCCCTGCTTAGATTCCCATTTATACTCTGAACAATTTCCAAGATCAGAGGTGGCCTCAGTAACTCACGTTTTAAACAGGACACTAAACTTGAAAAAAAACACATCAAACTCAAATCTCTCTTTTGATTTCTGGATTCATACAGCCAATGAACATCCTTTCTCAGATATTTTGAAACTTGCCATGTCCATATCAGAATTCTTGGTGTCGGGCGTCTCGCCTGTAGCCATCCCTTGCCTCCTGCTCAGTTTACAGAACCTTGATTTCAGGTTCAGGGGCAATGTGCCCAGAGCAGGGCTTGAACCAAGATTGGCCTAAGCCCTTTAGGGCGATCTCAGCCCCATTGTAGGGTACTCCTATTCCTGGCCTCCCGCAAGGGGAGGTCAGTGAGATTTAAAGGGAGTCTGTTATGTTTATTCTACATATAAACCCATCCTCAAAAGAAAAGGGAGGCTGTCTTAGACACTTGTCATGCAGCACTTGAATTCATCTGGGCCTCACCTCTTACGCCAGCTATCTCTATGGGCATCAGTTATTTGCGAGATTCAACCAGCATCCCACTGATGCAACTTCAGCCTGCAGGCGAGTGCTTCTTCCTACCTGCCCTGGGGCTCCCCACCTATTCAGTCCCCACCCTGGTCCAACATGGCATCATCTCTCTCTCAAACTTTTACAACACCTTCCTCGTTGACCTCCTCCTTCCAACTCCTACCCCTTCCCTGATACATTTCCCACATCAAAGCAAGAGTGATTTAAAAATATATATATAACTGGAATCATGCTAATTCCCTGCTTCAAGCCTTTTGAGGACTTGGCATTATCTTTTGAGCAAAATCCAAACTCCTCACCATGGCCTGCAAGACCTTGCATGATATGGCCGCCTGCCCCATCTCCAACCGCTGCTCAGCTCAATTTTCCCTTGCCAGAGTGGCCCCGCAAGGCTTACCTATTTGGAGCCTTCCCAGTGCAGATCCTTCTGCCTGGTACCCTCTACCCCAAGTCTCCCCATAGATCTCTTTTGTTAACCAGGTGCCTGTTTTAATGTCTTCTCTTAGAGTAAGGCCTTCCTTACCACCAGGGTTAAGCAATCCCACATGATTCTTGTTTTCTTCCTAACACTTAGGGCAAGTTGCAACTGCATATTTATTTGTTTCTTCACCCATTAATCTGCCTGGGAAGGTTGGAATCTTTTATGGAAAAGACCGCATTTTTATTCTCCTTCTAATACCCAGATGCTTGTACAATGCCTGTCTTTGAACATGTACTCCCCAAATATTTGCTGAGTGAATGAATGAATGGTGATAATAACAATATCGGTTTCCATTGAGTGAGGTCCTTGTTTTGGGGTTGAAATCCCGACTCTGCCACTCATTAGCTCTGTGACCCTGGGCAAATAGCTTAACCTCTCTGAACCTCAGTTTTATCCTCTTCGGTGTGGATGGTAATACGCCCTAGTTAAGTTGCCAAAAGAATTAACTTATTTATTTTATGTGAAGAGCCTAGAATGGTGTCTGGCACATAGAGAGCATCATATAAAAGTTTAGCTGTTACAACTGTTGCTATCCTGAATGTCTCCGTGGCAACTGATGCTCGGGAAGATTAGAACCCTATACTCACTTAGTGGCGGCTCAGCATCCCAGAGGCTGGAAGTATGAATTAACAAAAGTGTCAAACCTTTTAAGGAGATGGACAGTGTCCTTCACATTATAATTGACTTGCCAACTGTTGGCTTTTAAATGCTTCTGAAAGCATAACCAGATGGCACTTTTTTCCAAGGATATTCCTGCAAATATGGGGGCAGAAAATGGCTTAATGTAATTACACCTTTCAGAACTTACCTGGTGCCTAATTGAAATTTATGTGTCGGGAAAGAACAGGGGAAGACAAGGGAGGTAGATCTATAGATACAGAACAGGTGGAACCTCCTCACTTTGCATTCGCTTTTTAACCCTTTCTCATCTGGCTTCTCCTCTCTCCACTAAAACTGTTCCCACCAAGGTCAGTATGACCTTCCAATGGCCAAGTCAGAAGATGACTTTTTGGACTCTAGTGTATTGCACTCATTTGACGCACTTGATGTTACTAACCAACGACCTTATTTTCACAATTCTGCTCTCAGCACGACCACTCCCACGTTCCTGATTCTCTCTCTGGCTCTTCTTAGCCACCTTGCTATTTTATCACAGTCTTTGTCTTCCCTAGGGTCCACTCCTGGTCCACATCCCTTCCCATGCTCTCCTGGGAAAACACTACTCAAGACCATCACATCAACTCTCACCACAACCTACATCACTACTCTTGATATTTTTGTCCAGACTCAATTGCTGGCCATTTTCCCAAACAGTTGGAACCTCAGTCTGGACTTCTCACCCATGAGCTTTCCTTTTCATCTGCTTGCTGCTTCTGAGCGCCTTCATCACCGGTTCCTGGGCATTCTATCAGAATTCCCCGACTGGTCTCTCTACCCTCAGTCACCTCCAACCCATTCTCCACACTCCTGCAGAGCACTTTCTAAAACATGGTGGTCTGACCTTCCACTTCTGATAATGGTGGAGTTGTTCCCCTAAGACGACCCTCCACAAATAACAACTAGGAACTATAGAAAAATACAAAATAAAAACCAGTAACTTGAAGGCACTAGAGAGGAACCAAAAGTAGACAGACAGTGGACAAGAGTTAGCACTTGTAAGAATGAAATGTCATGTGTGAGTTGTGCATTTCTTATGGATTCTGGCCTGAGAGCAAAGTCAGTGCTGAGCAGGGCAGCTAAAACTCAGCAGCATACAGTCTCATGAGATACAAGAACCAGAGGATATCATTCAGGGTAATAACCACAGCAACAGTAACTTGGGGAGTGGGGGGGCGGGGCAGGAGTCCAAGATGGGAGAAAGCAGCTTCAGAACTCATCCTATGATGATCCATATGGGCCATCTTTGGATGCCATTATTTCCAGCATAATTCATTATTATGATTTCTTATTATACAAACGATGAATAGGACATTTAGAAGATACAGGAGAACACAGGTAAGATGATTCATCATTCAATAACTCTTCACTGAGCACAATTATGTGCCAGGGACTATCCACTGGGAGCACAGCCTTTAAAAAAGAAAAAAAAAAATCCTTGTTCTCACTCTAGTATGTGAGTCACATGAGAAGAAAAAAAACAAAGAGATGTGTAATATTATACTCAAAATGGGAATTGCAAGAAAATAAAAGTCAGCATTGCTGGAAAACACTGACAGGAGAGAGAATGTTTAGAATGCTAAAAGTGCCCATTTGTCCAAAGTTTTTTTCTTTACTGAAAAGAATTTAGCTCACTCTTGATACTTTAGAAATTACTGTCAAGTAGCCAATGGTACAGGTAAACATATTTTGCATGGGGACACCTTATTCACAGTGAAGGGTATGTTATTTTTTACCCACAAAATACTAAAATATGTCTACATAGGTACAATCCAGGTTTTGTGTTTGGATCTATGATGGCAAACAATTTTGGCCAGTTGTTTTTAAAACCCTGAACCGATTCAGTGTTTTGCTGTTATTTCAATTGAATATGAATTTAATCACCTGTCATTTAGAGAAAGCATGAGGTATTAGTACAGTCAGAGAAGGGCTGTAATGAAAAGCGATCCCCCATTGTCTATCATCTCCCTCTGTCTCATGAAATGCTGCTGCGAGCTCCTGATGAAATACTGTGCCACGGAACCGTGCCCCATTGTGCAGTTTCTGCGGAAGACCTTACAGGAGCCGTCTGAGCTCAGGCAACGTTCATTACTGTTCCATCTGTCCATTTATCTCTAAATAATCATGCATTTTAATGATCTTCTATTTCCGATGCATTGTGCAGAACTTCTTTTGAAGACCCATTCAGAACAGTTGAATTGTTCTCTTGAAATTTTTAATTAAACGTGCATTTCTCTTCTGAAGCAGCCCGTCCTCAAATTCCATTTTGAAAAGACCGCATAGGAGCGTGTGGCACACCGTGGCTAGCCAGTACTCCTGTGTCTTCGAGCAGCCCTAACCTAAAATGTTCGTTTGATTTCTTTAAGCTTACCTTTTAAATGACTAGGATTCGGCTTTGCCAGTGGTTAAAGAGGGGGAAGCCCCTGAGAGGCACAATGGCTGTAGTGGGGGGAGACATTCCCCAGGGGGGCAGGAGGGGCAGGAGGGGCTTCTGATCAGAGCAGGTGTGTGACTGACAGGGCGGCACCACACTGGGGGGACCCGCTGCAGACCTGTTCTGCAGGGAGCCCTCTGGACGCGCCTGCTCCTTGCCCGCCAGCAGGACCGCTCCTCCCCAGTGCCTTTGCAGATGTGCCCAGCTACACTGCCCTGAGTTCCAGCTCCTGGGAAGCTTCTGTTCCTCGTTCTGATTCCAACTAGCGCTGCTATTTGGGTCAAGTCACTTACCTCTCTGGGCAGGTTTCTTCTTCCAAAGTTGGGTAGGGCTGGACTCCATGAGAGCCAGGGCGGCTTCAAACCAATGCCATACGGTGGCCCTCTCCCCTACTCACACCCGGCCCCACAACCCCATGATAGCTCACAAACATCAAGCCTCACTCTCCTGGGCTGGGGGTCAGTAGACTGTAATCAGGGTCTTATGGGAGAGCAAGAAATGTCTGCAGGAGACTCAGCCTGTCTTCTTCTTCCTGGAACAGGGCCCCTGGGGTTTTCGGGCTGAGCTGTTGAGCCTGAGTCAGAGAACCATGGGTGGTCCAGCTCTGGCTGTAGGTAGGAAGGTCTGGCCCATAAACCCATAAACACAAGGCCAGGCCGGCTGCGTGGCTGGTATGGATTCAGCTCCAGACTCCGGAGACTTGAGAGCTGATCCAGACGGGAACGGGGGTGTGGCCCTGGGCAGCCACTTAGCTCTAGTCTTGCCTCTTCATCTGTAGAATGGGGATAACTGTCCTTGTGTTAACAGCTCAGGATAGTCCAAAGACCAAAGTAGGGAAAACTCACTCAACACTATCTTTTTTTTTTCTTAAAAAGATAATATAAACCATAATATGCAAATCACTTGGGGATCTTTTAAAATGCAAACTCTGAGGGCATCTGGGGACCTCAGAAGCTTGAGTGCCTGGCTCTTGGTTTTGGCTCAGGTTGGGATCTTAGGGCAGTGGGATCAAGTCCTGAGTTAGGCTCTGTGCTCGATGTGGCATCGGCTTGAGATTCTTCCTCTCCCTCTGCCCCTCCCAAGCACACGCTCTCTCTTTCTCTCTAAAACAAACAAATAAATCTTTAAAGTGCAAATTCTGGCTGGGTGGATCTGGGGTAAGGCCCCAAATTCTGCATTCCTCACAAGCCCCGGCTGAGACCGCTGATACTACCCATGCTCCAGGGCGCCACCCTTTGGTGAGCAAGGCTCCAAGCCATTAAATTTTGTGAAAATAAAAACAAAATTTCTAAATCCCACCACCCTAACACTACTCTCATTTCTCCTTTTTTTTTTTTTTTAACTTCATTACATCTTCAGTGGTTTCTATAAATTGTACGGACCGTGAAGCTTCTGTAATCATCTCTTGCAAATAGTTGTCCAGCATTCTGCAGTGCAGAGAGTATCACTCAGCCAGTCTGATGCTCGGCTTGAAGCTATCCCAGCTGTCGGTCTCTGTGCATAGCTGGACTAGAGAGTCACCTCCGGGAATGGCTGCGTGGAAATCCCTGAGTTCCTGGGACTGCCGGAAAGGGCTTGTTTCCTCTTGCTCCTTCCTACGATCAATCTCTAGGAGGAAACTGGCTTGATAGTATGAACATCTTCCTGAACACTTGTTACTTTTGACATACGGTTCTCCTGAACGTTAACAAAGTGATAAGCATGCACATATTTTGATTATTAAGAATACAGGCCCCCCTGCACACTGTTGGGGGCGGTATGAGATGTGAACCACTATGGAAGACAGTGTGGAGGTTCCTCAAAATATTACAACTAGAACTGCCATGGGATCCAACAATCCCACTTCTGGGGACTTATCCCAAAGCATCGAAATCTGGATCTCAAAGAAGTCATCTGCACTCCCGTGCTCATCGCGGTCCTATTCATAATAGCCAAGGTGTGGACGCGACCTAAATGCCCTTTGGTGGATGAATGGATGAAGTAAATGTGGTATATACATATGTGTGACCAAAAAAAGGATATCTTGCCCTATGTGACAACATGGCTGAACCTTGAGGACATCACACTAAGTGAAATAAGCCAGTCACAGAAGGACAAATACTTACGTGAAGTATCTAAAATACTCCCAGAAGCAGAGAGGAGAACTGTAGTTGCCAGCGGCTGGGGTTAGGGGGAAGTGGGGAGACGCCCGCCCCACAGGCCTAACATTTCAAACACGCAAGATGAAACGTTCTAGAGATCTTCCCTGCAGCACCCGTGCCTACAGCTAACACTACCGTACCGTGCACTCAAAAATGTATTAAGAGAAAAAAAAAGTATTAAGATGGTAAATCTCGGGGCGCCCAGGTGGCTTAGTGGGTTAAAGCCTATGCCTTCGGGGGCGCCTGGGTGGCTCAGTTGGTTGAGCGACTGCTTTCGGCTCAGGTCATGATCCTGGATACCCGGGTCCCACATCAGGCTTCCTGCTCGGCGGGAAGCCTGCTTCTCCCTCTCTCAGTCCCTCTGCTTGTGTTCCCTCTCTCGCTGTGTTTCTGTCAAATAAATAAATAAAATCTTAAAAAAAAGGGGGGGGCGCCTGGGTGGCTCAATTGGTTGGATGACTGCCTTCGGCTCAGGTCATGATCCTGGAGACCCAGGATCGAGTCCCATATCGGGCTCCCTGCTCGGCGGGAAGCCTGCTTCTCCCTCTCTCACTCCCCCTGCTTGTGTTCCCTCTCTGGCTGTGTTTCTCTCTGTCAAATAAATAAAATCTTTAAAATAAACAAAACAAAACAATCCTCTGCCTTCGGCTCAGGTCATGATCTCAGGGTCCTGGGATTGAGGCCCACATTGGGCTCTCTGCTCAGCGGGGAGCCTGCTTCCACCTCTCTCTCTGCCTGCCTCTCTGCCTACCTGTGACCTCTCTGTCTGTCAAATAAATAAATAAAATATTTTAAAAAGAGGGTAAATCTCACATTAAGTGTTCTTACAACCACAACAAAACAAAACATGCTCCATATAGAAAAAATATAAAAATGACAATTGACCTAATACCACGGTTACATCGATTCCCTGTTTTCTCAATCATTAATTATTTTGTAAACACTTATTGTATACTTAGACTGTGCCAAGTACTGCCCCAAGGTTAGTGCAGGGAACTGTCCTTCTGTCTAGATATATGCACAGAATGATCTACCGATCTGTCTGACACTACATATAACGGTGTGTCTATTATATATTACATATGTTACAAGACACTTTCACTCACAAAGTTTTACGTGAATGACAAAACAAAACAAAGCAACCCTCACTGAGTCAAGGATATAGAAAACGGGCCAGTATGTGGGGAGAGCTACGGGAATTTTAGGTCACGAAGTGGAAGACGAGGAAATGAGTGTAGAGTTAGGTGATGTACTGGAGGGTCTGTGTCTACGTGCAGGACCAGAATCCAGTCTGACTTTCAGTCGCACGTGTTTGTTTTTGTTTTTGTTTTTTTCAAACTTTATTTACTTATTTGAGAGAGGGAGCATATACAAGCAGGGAGAGGAGGAGGGGGAGGGATAGAAGGAGAGGGGCAGAGGGAAGGTATAGGGCAGGGGAGGGGAGGAGAAAGAGAGCAAGCACAGAGGGAGAGGGAGAAGCAGGGCCCCTGAGCAGGGAGCCGGATGTGGGATGTGGGACTCAATCCCAGGACCCTGGGATCGAGACCCGAGCCGAAGGCAGACGCTTAACCCACTAAGCCCCAGAGACAGTGCTGTGTGTCTGTAACAGCCTCAAGGACAGCGAATGCACAGCCGATGTGTCGTCACCCCCCAGTCCAGGCCCCCCGCAGATAGTGCGAATTTATCACAGAACTGCTGCTGGGCCAAATGCAGCTTCAGAAGGCTTGGCAACCGTGTAGGCACGCTGTAGGCAGGCGGCAGCCACCGTCCACCGACCACAGCCGGAAGGCAGGCTGAAGGCTACTTGCTCTTCCTGATCTACGCTACTCAAGTCGGATTTGCTTCTCTCGGCCGCTAGTAGGAAAGACGGCGAGCAGTAAAAGCTACCAACTCAAGCAGCCCCACTTCAGCACATTGCAAATTACCGTTTCCCTGCGCGTCCCAGGTCACCCAGCTAGTGGGTGACGGTTTATCTCTTAATTCTCACTTTGAGGGCCTAAGGGGGTAGAATAAATAGATCACTTACCCAAGGGTCTGGACGTAAGCAGTAAGCATTTTAATTGTTCTAAAAGATTATCCATTAAAAACTGTAACAGTACATCTCGGCAGGGCGGAAGTACACAGACCGGCGCTGTGATTCCTGGACGCTGTGTGGAGGGCTCTGTCCGCGCAGAGCTTGCCGTGGGTCATCAGGGCTGACTTCCACTACCGTGAGATATACAGCTTATAAAACAATGTGGGGTGATTCTTGTTTGACTGTATTTCAGGGTATGGTACATCCTTTTACCCTTTAAAAAATATTTGATTTATTTGAGAAAGAGAGTGCCAGAAGGGGGGCTCGGAGGAGAGGCAGAGGGAGAAGCAGACGCCCCTCTGAGCAGGGAATCCAACGTGGGACTCCATCCCAGGACCCTGGGATCATGACCTGAGCCGAAGGCAGAGGCTTAACTGACTGAGCCACCCAGGTATCCCTCTTTTACACTTTTTTTTTTTTTTTTTTTTTTTTTACAGCGAGAAACACAGCTAGAGAGGGAACACAAGCAGGGGGAGTGAGAGAGGGAGAAGCAGACTTCCCGCCGAGCAGGGAGCCCGATGCGGGGCTCGATTCCGGGTCTCCGGGATCATGACCCGAGCCAAAGGCAGTCGCCCAACCAACTGAGCCACCCAGGCGCCCCTCTTTTACACTTTTTAACTGCAGTTGTGCAAATTAACATTAGACATCTCATCTCTTAATCCATCAGGGGGAGAGATCTAGAGAGGAAGAGGGAGGAAGAAGGAGGAAATATATCTAGAAGATGCGGAAGCTGGACCACATGGTCACAGAAAAAGCTGTTTTGAAGATAAGAAATCTCATATTTGGAAATATCATTCATTTGGGGCAGGTGAGGTCCTGACAGCCCAGTGGGCAAGCTTTGCCCTCTCATCTTCTGTATCTTGGAAAAAGGCAACTGAGACTTGCAGAAATTACACTGCGTTCCCCCACTACTTAGAGGTGGACCCGGAATTTCCAAAGTCCAAGCTCTTAACAACTGTTACATATGTCTTTTAGCCTTAGGAAGAAGGGAAGAAATTTCTCAGGCCTGAAAACATAAATGGTTGAGAGAAGCAGTTTGGAATTCATTCAGGTCAGAAAAAGTAAGCACCAACCCATGCCTTGATGCTATTGTATTTGGGGGGGTGTATTTTTACTATCTTTCTAGAAAAAAAACACAGGTAGTGGCACTGTGTGCACTAATCTTCCCTCCTCTGTCATTCATGTCTGGAGGGAGTTTAATAGCCGGGCCTAGGCCACCATGCTTGTCGCCCATCAGCTGGTCTCCCATTTCTCTGGGATTCACACTTTCAGATTTCCTACAGGGGCTTGGGCTGAGGGGAGGCAGGTGGACCCAAGGTGGCTGAGGCTTGAATGAGGACTCTCATCCAAGTCAGCCAAAGATGGGAATGAGGTATCTGAATTATGGTTCTTAGGAAGTAGAAAATTGAGCACGAATGCCTTGTCCAAAAGGAGGGAAGACTCCAGCTGGGAGATACTGTTCTAGGTCAGAGGACAGGCAATGTCTAAATAGAACAGAAGATGGGAGGAACACGAGGGGAGCTCTGGAGGTTGTAGAGAATGACCCCATGGGGTCCGAGCCCCAGTGAACCTGAGAGGATGATCTAGGCTGTGCCCAGCACGGTTCTGGTACCGAGAGAGAGAAACTTCCAGTTTCTGGCCGTAAAGCCAGTCCTGGTTCAGTAGAGGGAGACAGACAGGAGTCACGAGTTTCTCTCTTTATCTACTTTTCCCTGGCAGTCTCCTGGTTTTCATAAACGACCATGACTTGACATGCTATCCCTTTATAAGAGTATTTGATAATCAGTGGAAAACCAAAGGAATGACTGGAAGATGCCTTTAGTTATGGGCACAGCCGGGCCTCTCAGGGTCACCGTGGAAACCGCTACCCCATGTGAGCAAGGAGCTGGGGGTTTTGCTGGAGATGCAGCTGCTTCTCTTTCAAATAACAACTTTAAATTGTGACATGTTAGCATTTACACAGATGCCTGTGTGACTAGAAACCTGAGTGACCAGCTCTCCCAGAAAACTTTTGATTAGTGGCTTTCTGGTTTTGAAAAATGGGCCTTGTTTTTTTCAAAGTTCTTATAACTTTGCAGCCCAGTGACACAGACACCCCAACTTTTTTAGATTTATTTGTTTGTTTTGAGAGAAGGAGAGAGAGGAGGGGCAGAGGGAGAGGGAGAGAGATTGCTAAACGGACTCTATGCTGAGCACCAGCCAGAGGCCGGGCTTCAAATCATGATCCTGAGCTCAGGACCTGAGCTAAAACCAAGAGGCTGAGCTTAAAGAACTGCACTCCCTCCTCCCCTCTACCCCAGTGACCTCCCTTTATCACAGTTCTTTGGCTAGAAGGAGAAGACAGCCTACCCAACTACCATTTTGTCTAATTCAGTTCAGCTACAGGCACTTGTAATAACTTGATATTCTGTCCTGAGCTGATTTTGGTCACAAGCCATCAGCCGTAGGAGGCTATCAGTTGGAAGTTCTCTTCAACCAGCCATTTATTCACTTTCTGAACATTTGTCACATCCTGCGCTCTGAACCAGGAGCTGTTGTGGGGCTCTCAGTATCCAATACACACAGAATAGATGTAGTCAATACCTCCATCTATCAGAGATGGGGCGACAGGCATTGAACAAATAACTCCATGCACACATTGTAACAAGTGCCACTAAGGAAAAGACTGAGTTATTGTGAGCATGTCACAGGGGTGGACCTACTTAGGATGGGAGACAGGGAAGCCGTCTTTAAGAGAGAGACGATAACACTTAGATTTGAAGCAATGGTCCCGGGGAGGTAGAGTGAGGCCCAGGCGGCCAGGCAGAGCTCAGAGGGTAAGTCGCCTGCAAACTGTCGGAAGGCAAACAGCTGTGACCTAGCCGTGTTGGCGAGGAGTGACGAAATGGCTCGGAGCCACTGGCGTGCAGGGTCCGGCAGCTCCTGGGGGAATGGGATGTCACAGAAGGCTCGCAAGCGGAGAAACAGTGCGATCTGCTTACATTAAAACAATCTGTGCCTTCTGTGGTTGATGGATCAGATGGATCACGTTACGGAGCCTGAGTCCTCTGCCGCCCCGGCGGGTGCCAAGCTCCAGGGCAGGTGCGCCGGAAGCTGGACACGCACATCTGGGGTGCGAGCGCACATCCGCTTCCCTCGCGCCTCCCCGGGCTCGCGTGCTCCCTGGGAGGAGAGCGGCTTCCAGACCCTGAAGCCAAGCGTCTGCGCCTGCAGCCTGGGAAGGCTTTGAGGCGGAAACAATAAATCAAGTTTTAAAGATGTCACCAACTTCGAGAACAAGATTCCTGTCTCAGGGTGACTCTGAGGGAAAGTCGTCCACTTGGGCGAGCGTCTGAGCAGCACGTCCTTAGGGGCAGGTTGATTTAGAAACATCGCTATTTCCTAAGTGGTGTTTAGTCAGCCCCTTCCTTTTCTAACTCAATTTCCTACTTTTCTCCCTCACACACCATGCATTCTTTGGTTATCTGATTTGCCTCTGTACATTTTTTTTTTTTTTAAGACAAGTAAAGACATCTTGAAAAATCCGGTCTTGTTAGTGTCATTTGTCATTACTTTCCCCTCCGAGCGGACTTCATGGCTCTGACCTCCCTTGGGGTAATATATTTTTCCTGCGCTTGTTGGAGTTAGCTTGGTTCTCCTCTCCGGCCCCATAGGTGGGGGTGTGGGGCTGGGTAGGGACCAACACAGAAATGTGCAGACGGGGTCAGGGTCTGCTGAAGTAGGAGGGGTTGAAGGGTGAGGGACACATACCTCCAGCTTCACGCTATAAACATGGTGGCAGTTCGTCTGGGACTTACGAGGGGCACTTTGTCTGCAGGGTGGGCATGGAGGTAGAAGGATGTCTCAGAGCCCACGTGACCTACTGGTCCAGATACCTGGGTTTGATTTCTTACGGCTTCCTAGCAAGATAACCCTAGGACACACAGGAATGAGCATGGATGAGTGCCTTTTAGCACCAGACAACGGACATAAATGCACATGGGCACTCAGAGATGTGAGTGCTTTTTTTCCATTTAGACATGAGAAAAATAAAGGTTCAGAGAAGTTCAGTAAAATACCCAAAGATACACAGCTGGTAAATTTCAATTCTTTTAATCTGTTGAAGGAGGATAGAAATATATCGCTGGCTGGGCGACCAATTTGTACACTGAGAAACTTCCATGAAGACATGTGGCATTATGTGGTCTGTGTGGGTCTCACTGCACACATCTGAGGAGTCTCTAGAATTGGCCTGGGATCTCACCTGTCCCTAGGAATGTGTGCTCTGCCTGGGGACCTGCTCCTGGCCCATTTTTCCCTACTCCCCACTCCTATTCTGTATCTCCCCCTACAGACCAGCTATCAGGAGCCGCACCCCTCTTCTCCCAAGCAGTTCCCTCTACCTAGAAAGCCGTTGTCTGCCCCGTCCCTCTCTTCTGAGGAACTCAGATTCTCCCTGTTAGTCCCAGCACGAGTGTCATGTCTTCAGGGTGACACGCTCATCTCCCACACAAGACAGGCCCCCAGTGCAGGAACAACAGCAGAAGGATACAGATCTGGAAGGTGCTCAGCTCCATTTGCCTTTTCTGCAGATAATGTGGGGAAGGGGCCCATAGCTATGGCCAGGATGGAATTCCCACAGGGACTCTTTCCTTATGACTACCTTCAGTGGAAAATGGTGCCCACAGGCCTCTCTTAGCTCTAATAAAGAAAAAAATAGAGAGAGAGAGAGATAGATAAATAGAAAGATACTGGTTGGTAGAGACTGATGTTAATATTTAGCAATCTTATGGCATCAAAGTGGCTTTAAGTCATGGCATCTTGTTCACAGCTTTTTTACCCTATACTTGATGAAGGAAATAAAAAAGAATAATTCCATTTCTCCATCTGGTTCAGTTTGGGGGCCTTCTTCATTATTATCTTTTTTTTTTTTTAACATGCATGGAAACAGAGGTGACACCTTTCTCCTCCATCTCACTACACTATTGACTTTATAAACATTGACCTAAATTATAACCATTAGGTTCCCACTGAAATGAAAGGTCTGCCCTGGGGTTTAAATTCCTAACTTGCTGTGTAAGATGAGCCTCAATTAAAGTCTTCGAGTAAGAAAAACAGAGATTTGGTGTTAAAACATCTTCAAATAATCTGTGGGGAGGTTTACTTGTAACTGGATAGCACTTACCACAGTCTGATTTGAAGTAGAGTGTTGGTCTATCTATCTCCTCCACTGGGGGGAGAGCTTCTTGAGGAGAAGGAACCTGTCTCATTCCTGTTAATATCTAGCAAGTGTTTGAGCTGATAAGAGGCATTCATACCATTCATACCTGATAAGAGGTAAATTCTGGTTAAGCAGAAAGGAAAAGGACATGCTGAGAGTAAAAGAGCAAAGTAAAGCTATTTCGGTCTTTTTCTACTTCTTTGATGATGATGATGATGATGATGGAGATGGTGAGGGGGTAGGGATGGGGATAGTGATGATAACATGTTGAGGATGTGGTGATGGTGATGATGATGGTGATGGTGATGGTGATGGTGATGATGATGGTGATGGTGATGGTGATGGTGATGGTGATGGTGATGGTGATGGTGATGATGATGATGATGGTGATGATGATGGTGATGATGATGGTGATGATGATGGTGATGATGATGGTGATGGTGATGGTGATGGTGATGGTGATGATGATGGTGATGATGATGGTGATGGTGATGGTGATGGTGATGGTGATGGTGATGATGATGGTGATGATGATGGTGATGGTGATGGTGATGGTGATGATGATGGTGAGGATGATGTTGCGATGATAGCAAGAGTTACCACAGACTGACTCCCTTGCTATGTACTAGGTAACTGTGTCAAGCACCTTACATACAATGTCTCTTTTAACTCATAATGAGATCTCCATTTTCCCTACTAAGTAGATGAGGGCCCAGAGTCATTAACTAAAATGACCAAAGCTAACTGACTTAGAGGTGAAAAAGATCTAAGATCTCAGCTCAGGTCTCTGCATGCTTTTAACTACTCTGCTCTCTTTCCATATGAGCCAATATTTCTTGCCTTTTTATGCAAATAATCGGGGCAAGTATTAGAAAACCTTTCATATGTTCTTATTTCAGTCCATTTGCAAAGCCATCCTGCTGGGGCTTGAACATGGTATAGGACGGGCCTGATGGGCCAAAGTTGGATACACAAACACACAGGATGTATGGGATAATGTTTTCTAACTCTGAAGGGTTAAAGAGAATTAAAAGTTTCAGCGTAACTACCAATTTGAAGCAGGTGAATGTTAGCATGTAATGAGGAATTTCCCTTCCTCTGAGCCTCTGGGTCTTTTCCAAGGCTGCAGGGTAGATGCTGCATTAGCAGAGGATGAATTTGATCCAATAAGACATCTTCTCAATCTCTGTGTAGATTAGTCTGAGTAGAAATCACTTGGTAACAATTTGGGATGGAGTGTGTTAGAAAAACATAGCTTTGCCTAGGTTGAGCCTAGAAATGGGTGACAGATGTTAATGATGAACGACTGAACAGATGTTTGGGGGAGAATTACAAAAAGGTTTTCTATCACACAGGATCTAAACCTTAACCTTCCTGGCTGATGCTGAAAGGAGAGCTTGTTTATGAAACATGTTCTTGCAAAACTTACTGTTGGGTGGACAGTGACAAGGATGAATGACCGGATACTGTAATTTAAATTCAAAAATAAGGTAAATGGGAGTTCTTGTTTGTGTGCATATGTATATGCATTCTCTTTGACAAGGGTCAGTGCCTTTTTGAAGACTAGGAAGGCCAAGTAAGTCATTCCTCTCTGCCTGCCCCATTTTTCTACCCCTGAGTGCAGTGTTTGATATCACACCTTAAGGCTCAACAAATTTATTAAAATACCACCACTTATATGTATTCTGAAATATCTGCCCTACAATTATGTGTGGAAAAATGAAAACGTTTCTGTATAGCTTAACTGGTTATTTTAACTGGGGGCTCTGAGACTTACTTAAAGCTTTATGGAGTCTAAAAAAGATCCCCCATCCAAAGTAAATAAGAAACAAAGGTAGGTTTTTAAAAGCTGTGTAGTGACTCCCATAAACCAATCCCCAATTACCCACACCACGGAGAGATGAACTGTTAGTTACGTTATGCAAGTCATTGTGATACTTCTGATAATTTTCCTGAAATGACGGATGGGCTGAGCAGAGGCATTTATTAAGATAGCCTGGAATGGACAGAAACCTGACCTGGCTTCCACAGACTGTCGCTCAACATACCAATACCATGCATTTGGTTAAAAAGGATGAAGGCAGTCAAAAAACCCAAATACTCTCAGTTTGGGCTTGAAATAAAAATAAATGCCATAGAATTTATGACACTGTATTTACAATAGCCTTATATGCCTCAATAGCTCTGCAAGGTGGGGTTATTATCCCCCTTTCGTGGATGAGAAGGGAGACATCCAGAGAAGTTAAGCAACTTACCCAAGGTCACAAGTCCTAGTAAGCAGCAAGATCAGGGTTTGTATTTTTACTGTGTATTCAAAATTCCTCTTTCTTTTATTTAAAATAATTTATTTATTTTAGAGAGAGTGCATGTGAGTGGAGGGAGGGGCAGAAGGAGAGGGAGAGAGAGATAATACCAAGCAGACTCAGCACTGGGTATGGAGCCTGACGTGGGGCTGCTCTCCGGACCCTGAGACCATGACTTGAGCTGAAATCAAGGGTCAGACACTCAACTGACTGAGCCACTCAGGCACCCCTTAAGTTCCCCTGACTTTCTTTCTTTCTTTTTTTAAAAAATATTTTATTTATTTGACAGAGAGAGAGAGATCACAAGTAGGCAGAGGAGCAGGCAGAGAGAGAGGAGGAAGCAGGCTTCCTGCCGAGCAGAGAGCCTGATGTGGGCCTCAATCCCAGGACCCTGAGATCATGACCTGAGCTGAAGGCCGAGGCTTTAACCCATTGAGCCACCCAGGCGCCCCTGCCCCCGACTTTCTAATATGCTAGACTTTCCTGGGTAGAACAGGCATTTTGCCCTTTGATTAAATCCTATGTATTACTGTATATCAGAAGGAAACCTGATTTGAAACCATGATTATCAAACTCGGGATCTGAAGTCTCATTTTTTTTTTAAAATCATAACCAGTTTTACTGCAAAAGGATCCTGTACATATTTATCGATTCTAGTATATTAATAGCTACACAACAAATCATTAAGATACAGAAACGTGCGTCATGAGAAGCAAGAAAGAGCACCCATTCCTTCTTCCCTATATTGGCAACGTTCTCTCCCGAGCCACTCGGGTTTACAACACTGAGGTCTGAGAACAGTCACTTCTCACAGTCATCCTGAGTGAGGGATGGAAAGAGTACTATTCAAAGACCGCTGTTGACTGTGTGTGCTGTTAAAGGGGAAGGGAAATGCTAGACTCTCTTCTGCTTCATACTCAAGAGAGACCAATGGGGAGGAAGGTGACAAATGAGAAAGAAGTCAGCTGTGGGCAAAGCCGTGTACTAGAAGCTGTGAGGGTCAAAAAGATAATTAAGGCACTTAGAGCCTACAGGAGAGATAAGACACAGAAATAGTCAGCCATGAGGCAAATGGCACACATCGAGGGATCTGGGAGCTTAGGAGATAATGGGATTTTTTAGCTCTGGGGATTAGGCAAGACTGCGAGGAGGGGAAGGCATTTGTACTGTGAGCTTTGCAGTTCAAGGCCAGCAAAGTCAGTCCTTTTCCCTTCTGCCTGACTTTCCCTTCCTGTTCCTAGGCTGCTTCTTCCTTTTCATGCCAATTCTCAAAAGAGTAACCAAGATGTTCAGTCTATTTCATCATTATTATTTAGGAATCCTTAGATTCATGATTCTGGTTTAGGTCCTTTTGCTAAGATTGCTAATTGTTCTCTAATATCTGTTCTCTCTGTATTCTTTAGGAAGTGAGACCTCAACTTGTAGGCACATGGCCACAGGGAGTAAAGCTTACATGTGCCAGCCCCCCTTACAGCAAGGAATCAACATAGGGCTAAGTTGTAGCCTGACAGAACACAATCAGATGTGATGTGCATGACTTCTGGCTTATAGCCTTACAGGGAAGGGTATTGGTTTCCCCTTTCCCTGCTTCTTGTTGCAAGGAATGTGGTCGTGGCATTGGCATGCCATCTTGGTCCATGCAGATCAAAGCGTCACTCTAGGGATGGAGGAGGAATAAATAAGATAGAAAGAGCTAGCCCCCCAGCACTGGGAGCTCCACAGTGGTTCTCGAATACTTACATTTTCATATAAGAGACTGCCAGGAAAAAAAACTAAAAGAATTAGAAATGAGCAATAAAAAGATTCAGGGGTGTCCTGAGAAGTTTACGCAGGGGTTATCTCTACCACTCATTATCTTTGAACTATTTTGCAGCTCTGTTAATTTACAGATAGTGGACGGTGGCCCAAAGGACTGTTTCTCTTCCACGTGAAAACAAATTCTGTCCATTGTGGGCATAGTCAATTCTCTTCGTCCTTGCTCCCCACTCCTGCCCCATAGAAAAAGCCAATTTTACATGTATTTATAAATGTGTTTCAGCATTCCTGTTTGACTTATGTAAGCATATGATACTTTGAGTTCTCCATTGGACCCTCCATTGAATAGTTTACTAGCTCCCTCAGCAGTTAATGACTACTCTTTGATATGTATTCAGTTTATACTGGCACACGAGTTGAGATTTTACCTTTTATTTATAAAAAATTATTCTGTAACAGGAGTCCACTATTTAAGCCACTGCTACTTTTAGTCTTTGTTATAATGATCAAACCTCTACTCTCACCATCAGCTCCTACCATCCCTACTTGAATGACCTCCTTGCTAGTCAGCATTGACTCCTCCCTCCAACCCCCACCAACTTTTTGGCTGTGTTTATTTAATGAGGATCCAGCATTGACTCTTACTAGCCAAGTCCAAATATCCTTTCTCACTCAACATTCATCCTCAATGAGAAACAAAGTAGGACAATTTTTTTTCCTGTTCTACGGATGACAGACTGTAGATGACCACCCATTAGTGGGTCCTGACATTAATTTTAGTGGGTCACAACCAGCACTGATAGAAAATATCAAAGCACATCACACATAGTAAGGATATTTTGTGAAGCTTTGGATTCAGATACCTGTAAGCACATTTATGATTTCCTCTGGCTGCTGGTAACAAATTACCACAAACCAGGTGGCTCAGAAGGAGACAAATGTATTCTTCCAGAGTTCTTGAGAGCAGATGTCTGAAATCAAGGTGCTCAGGGCCAAGCTATCTCAGAAAGCCCAGAGGACAATCCTTCTTAGATTCTCCCAGCATCTGGAGGCTGCTGGTATTCCTTAGCTTCAGAGACCTTCAGAGTCTCGGCTTCCATCTTCACATCAGCCTCTCTGTGTGCCCTTTTCTATCTCTTATAAAGACGCACTCACTGGATTAGGGCCCACCATGACCCGTCAGGATCTCATCTTGACCCTTGCCCACATGACATGTGCAAAGACCCCCTTTCCAAATAAGCTATTTAGAATCTTCCAAATATTCTAAAGTTCAGAGTGGGTGTAAATTTTCAGTGGATTCTTTGTTGGTAATTTTCTTCCCCCTCACCTCTCTACCTTAAAAACCTTTCCTTTTCCGGGCGCCTGGGTGGCTCAGTTGTTTAAGCGACTGCCTTCGGCTCAGGTCATGATCCTGGAGACCCGGGATTGAGTCCCACATCGGGCTCCCTGCTCGGCAGGAAGCCTGCTTCTCCCTCTCTCACTCCCCCTGCTTGTGTTCCCTCTCTAGCTGTGTTTCTCTCTGTCAAATAAATAAAATCTTTAAAAAAACCCCCCAAAACCAAAAAACCTTTCCTTTTCCATAGCCGTTTGGAGCATGCCTCCACTTGCTAGATCTTCAAAATTTACTCGGTCGAATTTGTATTTAACAATATTTTTATGAATAAACATGTGTTCTTGAGCACTATATAAAATACTTTTCTTATCACGGAGAGAAGTTTCAAAAGTTTAAAGGACAGGACTAGAAGACAGACCCCTACTATTTCTTCTATCCTAACTCCAGAGAAGCATTTAACATTCTTGGCCAGGCTTTTCTTTTTTTTTTTTTGCCATAGTCATAGTAACAATTATGTAGTATAAAATCTCTTTAAGCAATTTTATATGCAGTAAGTCATTTCAATCTCATAACACCTCAGGAGGTGGGTCTCAACAACATCACTGTTTTAAAGTCACCATACAGCCAGAAAGTGAAGGAGCCAAGATTCAATTTCAACCCCACGTTTTCCCAGTGCATCATGGTCTTTCTTGGTTCCCATATTGTTGTATTGATCTGAGTGTCTCTGACCTGGCTCTATTTTCTGCCTTCTACTTTTTCCTTCCCATCTCCTAATAGTGTCACTCCATCCACTGCTGGCTCTGGCCTGGTCCCACCCAATCTCATTTGTTACCTTGCTTCCTACTTGCCAGGGCTGGAGAAGACTGAACCCTATATGCAGAAAGGAAGGAGTCAGTAGAGAGCAAAGCTTGAGAAGAGATGGAAGACAGGAATGACTGATGAACCAAGGTTCTGGAGGGATGACTGAGTGCCCAGGAGGAAGAACTCTCCTCAGGAAACAGGAAGGACACCTCTTCCTCTGAGATGTTTGGTCATTTCCATGAGGAAGACAGTGAGAGTAGCAGAAGCCAGGGAGTTCCTGTCCCTTTAGCTGGAGTCGCTTCTCCAGGTTCCAGCCACGAGCCTTGATGTGAAAGGCGAGGCCTTGCCACATGGATAAGGTGCTACACATTACAGATCCGGCCCGATCTGGCCCAGTCCAGCCCAGGGAAAACAGGAATTACCTCTGCGTGTTTGGTTCTGTAGTTCAAGGAAGAAATGATAAGCAGAAATGAAAACTCAACACCCAGAAGCCTTCCTCTTTGTCACCTCATTAGCTGAGGTGCCGACGCCCAAAGACACAGAGAACATGCCAGGAATCCAAGACAGCTGCGTTCCTCAGCTGGGAGAAGCAGCGCACATCACAGGATCCTTGAACACTGAGAAGCTGCTCTCTTCGCCACACAATTAATGGGGCATCTTGCAGCAAATGGGGACGATGCAAGCGTCAGCAGTCTAATTCTTTAACTCAAGAGCTTTTAAATAAGAATGTGTTGCTGAAGGGGCAATAAAACCATCAGAATGTGGCTCTGGCTTCTTTCCATCTTATTAGGCTTGAGGTCGTTATCTAAGTAACTCAGGAAAAATAAATCCCATTGCCTGAATTACTCAGATAATTACCTCGCTGTTCCAATTCAGTCTGGTGGGGGGGCCAGCTATAAATGTCTCACGGGCCGCCACAAGTCTGATAACTGAAAACAGGCTTGGTAATTTAGGACTCAGTGAAGCACTGAAAGGGGCTGAGCTCACATAATTAGAAAACCTGGGTGTATGCAAGCTCTCCTACTTATGACCTGCTTACTCCGGGTTGGCAACTTTTCCTCACTGAACCTAAGGCCATTTTCAGGATGATCAGTATACTGTCTACTGTATTTTTTTTTGTTTAAGATTTCTACTTATTTGTCAGAGAGAGAGAGAGCATAAGCAGGGGGAGCAGCAGGCAGAGGGAGAAGCAGGCTCCCCGCCGAGCAAGGAGCCCCATGTGGGACTCCATCCCAGGACCCTGGGATCATGACCTGAACTGAAGGTAGACGCTTAGTCGACTGAGCCACTGAGGCGTCCCACCAGTATACTTTAAGCAATTATTATAGTATTACTTGCTCTCCAGATGGTTCTAATGGGCAGGACCACTGCAAGGCAGGGAAAGACTCAAAGACCAGAGGGAGACTTCTGCCACGTGAGGGTCACGCCCGGGGTTTAACACGTCTGATCAGGAAGACTCAGAGTGCCAGGTGAAGCTGTCTGGCTGTTCACCCTACTCCCCAGAGTTCCAGGCAGAAGGGACCCAAACCGCCCCGATCCCCGGGTCTCAGAGGGCCCAGGCGGAGACAGCGAGGATGGTGTTCACTGTGCCTGTGCACCGACAGCCACCACTCCTGCAGACAAAGCATGAGGGTCTGGGATTGCCCACTGTCCACACCGATTTGAGTAACCAAAGGACTTACCCAGAACTGCTTAACCAGAACGAGTTATGAACAGAGAGGGGCTGAAAGTACCATTTCCATTTCCTTTTAATTCCTTAAAGCTTCCTCTCCCAGGCCCAGGGCAGGCGCATCCCCACCTTGCCGTGGCCAGGTTTCCTAAGGGGCCTCTGTGTGTCACATACACACACATTACGTATAACAAGACCGTAATGGCTAAAAGCTGTGACTTCATTGGGCAGCAAGTGTCTCCCGGTCGCACAGCTGCCCTCTGGTCGGCAGTAGTGGGAACGGGCCAGCCCTTCCTGCCGTGGCAGTTCAGTGCATCTCCCGGCTTCAAAGCCCCGGGTTGGTAACCGTTCGTTGGCTGTGAAGCCACCTTCTCCGTGTGGTTTCAAATGCCTCCTGGTCAGAGCCTGCGGACAGAATTCTGTGGTCTAGACCCACGCACTGCTACCAGGGCTTATAGGTGGGGCTCTCCACCAAGTCTCTGGGGGCACATGGCCAAGAAACGATCAAGCAAGCTCTCAGGAGCGGTCGATAGCCTGAGACTAGAGCAGAACGCCTGTTTCCTCTGTGGAGCTCCGGGGAACCCAGGCTGCTTCCCCGTGCACACATGGCTCCTGCTGGGGTCTGATGACACATATATTCAAAGGCCCATTTCTTTTGCCCCATGACAGGGCTTTTAAAGGATGAAGGGCTTGGATTTACGACTCTCCAGAGCATTTTCTCCTAGTTGTTGAAATATGGAAAGCACCAAGTGCCTATGATCCATTACAAGGCAATGCAGTGATTCTTCCTCATGGAGTGCTCCCCACATCCTGGAGAAAGACAAATAGTGGGTGTCCTTTCCCCCCTTAGAAAGTAGACTAGTCTTTTCACATTCTCCTTGACTGCAGAGAGCTCTGTTATCCTTCAAAAACCTGCTCAAGTGTCACCTCCCAGGGCACCTGGGTGGCTCCGTCAGTTGAACATCTGACTCTTGATTTCAGCTCAGGTCAAGTCTCAGGGTTGTGAGATCGAGCCCTGAGTCAGGCTCTGTGTTGGGTGTGGAGCCTGCTTGGGATTCTCTCTTCCTCTGCCTCTGCCCCTCCCCTTGCTCATTAGTGCTATCTCTCTCTCTCTCTAAAAAAAACAAAAACAAAAACAAAAAAAGCCACCTCCTCTGTAAAGTCTCCCAGGGTTCTCTCAAGCACACCTTCCGTGCAAGCTGAATCTCTCCACTGACTGCTCATTCAGCTGCATTGTATAAATTTAGCTGCTTACTGTGTGTGCTATGTCCTGCATGCTCCTACCTCCCCTCAGAGGATCCTGGACTGTGAGTTCCTTGAGGACAGGGATTCATTACGTAGTTAGATGCCCATTAAATATTATGTGGGGAACTGAATTTGTTTCTGGTTCATGTTTTTTTGTTTTGTTTTGTGTTTTGTGTTTGTTGTTGTTGTTGTTGTTGTTGTTGTTGTTGCGGCAGTGGGTGTCAGGGATATTTGACTTTTTCAGGTGTTCCATAAAGATGTGTTCCAAGTCCTCGCAAGGAATATTTCCTGAACCTTCTCATCTGTTCTTCACATTGGTGCTAGGAAATCTTCCTCCTGGGACAGCCCCGGTTTTTCTCCCTCTGATTTTCCCGACTGTTTACCTGTCGCCTTCTAGTGGTTTCCCGTTTCCCGTTTCCCCCTTGGATGGAGTTGGCATGTGTCTATAGCTCACTCCCACGCCAGGCTGGCCCTGAACTTTGCTTCAACAACCCAATCTCCACCTGCCACGAACCTTCCTCCAGGCACGGCATTTGGAATCTCCAGAATGATGATGTGAAAAAAGACAAGGGAGCCTAAAAAGGATGAGCACAGGTTTAGACTCAGTCATACCTGGGCTTGCGATCCCCCTTGGATTTTACTATGTAAGTCAGTCAGTCACTTGACCTCTCTTAGGTTTAATTCCTTCATCTGTAAGAAGGGGATAACAACAGGACCAACATTTTTAGGTGGATGATGATTAACAATCCCTTCGTTTGAATACTTGCTCTCTGTCAGGCTTTGGGCAAGGACTTTCTGTGGATTCTTTCATTTATTCTTCACAACAGGGTTGTTTTGGGTTCGGTTCTTTGAGAAGCAGACTCTGAGATGGATATGAGCATGGGGAGCGCATAACAGGGGTGATGCTGGGATTCATACCATGGCAGGGGTGAGGTGCGGTAAGGAAGAGGGAGAAGCTGGCCTGCAGTACAGTCTTCAAGCCTTCAGCCAATCTTACGGGACCCTTTGAAGCTGGATGGCCCCTCAGACTTGTCTTGAAGTCTAGGGAGGGAGCTGGGGTCTCCTGCATTGCCCCAGTACTGGAAGGCGGTTGTCCTTCCCCAAAGGGAGTGTGACCTGTGATGAGGCAGCTCTTCCCAGCTGAGGACAGTGATTCAAAGGTCATCACTGTACAGTGACATCCTCAACGCACCTGTTTCACATGTAACATGTAAAACACTTAACACGATGCCCGCTGAAGAGGAAGCGCTCAGTAAATGGTAGCTGCTCTCACGGTCATCAACACCATCATTATCCACCACCAGATCCCCCACAGCTGCCATTTTGCCAGCAAAAAGAGAATAAATTGCTCTGCTTGTAGAAAAACCAATGGGCTTATTTACTGAATTCTTCCCTTAAAATAATCAATCATCCTTTAGGAGCATAGAAAAGCTAATGCTCATGCTAATGGAAAAGATGCTTAGGTGTCAGTCAGGGTTCTCCAATAAGGGATGTGTGTGTGTGTGGGGGGGAGAGATTTATTCATTTTAAGGAATCAATTCATGTGATTATGAAGGCTAAGCCCAAAATCTGCAGAGTAGGCCAGCAGGCAGGAGACCCGGCAGAGGGTCAGTTCAAGTCCAAAGGCCTTCTGCAGGCAACATTCCTTGTTCGGGGGAGGTCAGTTTTCATTCCATTAAGGCCTTCAGCTGATTGAATTAGGCCCACACCCATGATGGACTACAATCTGTTCTACTCAGACTCCACGGATCTCAGTATTAGTCTCGGCACAGTGGCTCAGCCATGTTAACTTAACCATCACGGGAAGTGAAGAGGAAATATTAGCTAATTTAGGGACTCAGAATTATGCAGAGGGTTTTATGGTGTGAAGAGCGTTATTCAGTGACAGTGCCAAAACAGGTCTGGGGTCTCTGTTCTTTTTTTTCTTTTTTTTTTTTTTTTTAAATTTTGCCTCTAAAGTACTTGGGGATGAAATAGGTAAGTCAGTAACAAACATCTTGAGTCACTGATAGTGAGGGAACGCGAATGCTGTCATGCAGTATGCGGTAGGGCACCGAACAGTGGGGCGGCAGTCAGGGAACACCTGTGTTGGGCCGACCTTTCCTCTGGCACCGGAAATACAGAGGCAAACTATGTGCTCTACTTTCAAGAAACTATTTTCTAATTGGAACACAAACCTCCCACTGAGCACAATGAAATAAAAGAACTGCCTCACTAGAGATGTCAATTCACTATACTGTGAGCAGAGAAGAAGCACCTAAGTTTGTCGGGGGGACAGGGAGTGCTTTCCAGAGAAGGCGGGTCTTCTGAGCTGAGGTCTGGAAGATGCTAGCTGGAAGACACTAAGTTTGGGAGGAGCTCTCTGGGAGAGGTAGTATCATTTAAGGTCATGGAAGCATGAAAGACAG
This sequence comes from Spilogale gracilis, assembly GCA_004023965.1. Taxonomy (NCBI): domain Eukaryota; kingdom Metazoa; phylum Chordata; class Mammalia; order Carnivora; family Mephitidae; genus Spilogale; species Spilogale gracilis. The sequence continues at coordinate 40,435 of PITA01015263.1, forward strand.
AAAACATGTCCAGTAACTTAGCATGTTAAGTTAAGTTAATGGGACGATTGAGTAAGGTGTGGTGGTATCAAGTGAACCATCATGGAGCTCAAGATGGAGCGGGTTTGGGAGGCCGTGGCTGTATCTTGAAGGCAGTAAGTCGTGCAAAGAACATAGGGATTATTCTACTGATAATGGAGTTCTGAGCAGGAAAAGGATTGCTATGATCAAATTGGAATGTGAGAATATTCTGTGAGCAATGTGGAGGGTCAATGCAATGTGTTGGGGACTAAAGACTAAGAGGTGAAAATCCTAATAATCTTGGAGAGAAGGAGAGTGAGAGGACCCAGTCTCTAGAATAGCACTGGTACAGAAGGAAGACAGAGAACAGGATGGGTGCCAAGATTTTCTGGGGATGACGGAGAAGCAGTAAACCTAGATGATCTATTTATTGACTATGCCCGTAAGAGAAAAGTGAATTATATAGGATGACTGTAAGGCTTTTGTCTTGGGAAATGAGTAGAGATACACATCAAAAAGTAAAGGAATATAGGATGAGAAGGATAGGTAGAGAAGGGAGACCAAAAAAATGTCAATTTTGATTACTAAATTTGAGGTGCCTAGGGAGCATCCTTATGCTTACAATTTACAAATATGTGAAATTAAACAACACACTCCTAAATAACTAATAGATCAAAGAAGAAAATCACCAGGGCAATTAGAAAGCACTTTGAGATAAGTGGAAATGGAAACACAACCTACCAAAACTTGTCACTGGTAGAGAGAGAACTGAGAGCAATGCTTAGAGGAAATCTATTTTTAAAAAGGGGAGATCTCGAATCAATCACCTGAACGTCATCTTGAAGAGGAAATTTAACAAAAGAGGTGCAAACTTGCACAACATTACAAATCATTGTTGAAAGAATTTTTAGAAGCCCTAAGTAAATGGAACTGTGTAAGGTGGGCCAGAATAGGGACTTTTCTGATAGCCCCCAACTAAAGCTTCCCACGGAGAGCTGGGCATTACAGAAAAGACAGAAATGCTGCCCTTGACCTCAAGGAGCTCACAGAGTGGTGGACTCTGAATGCACATAATAGTAAAATGGATAAGATTATGACAGAGGAGTAAGTGAGAGGCACTGTGAGAAGCAGACACCCGCTCTGCACACTCTCCTGAGCAAAGCCATGGGCGGCCAGCTTGGCTTGAGTGCAATAGCTATAGAGAGCCCAGGATACCACAAGCTGCCCTGGTCATTGCAGTGGCTAAAATGACCTCTTTGGCCAAGGCCCAGCTGTGCAGGCAGGGAAGAGAGTTTATACAACTCAGTCTCACAAATGGAACCTCCTTCCTGGGTGACCTCAAGGTATTAAGACTGAAGCATGTGTTCAAAATCCACAACCCCTGCAAATCCTTCCATAGTCAGCCCTGGTCTTCCTTTTAACTGAAATCCTTAGAAATTAGGCTTTTAGAGAATCCCTAGGAAGATGGCAGAAAAACTACATGACCCCATTTCAGGGGGGTTCCC
>PITA01015264.1:0-50769 GCA_004023965.1 Spilogale gracilis
CCTCATGCACCACAAGTAAGTGAAACCATGTGGTACTTGACTTTCTCTACTTGGCTTATTTCACTCAGCATAATCTCTTCCAGTCCAGCCCATATTGCTACAAAAGTTGGATATTCATCCTTTCTGATGGAGGCATAGTATTCCATTGTATATATGTACCACATCTTCTTTATCCATTCATCTGTGTCATCAGAGTTTTTAAGATAATTCAGTGCTGTTTCCCTTCTTTCTTTGGGATCCACTGTTTGGAGATGTCCATCTGAATGATTATGACTTTCTTTCCTTGGTATATGTTTTGTTTGCTATCTGTTTTCCCAGGACATGGTAAGTGCTGGAAGCATTTATCTTGTGAATGAATACAACCCATGATACTTAGCTTCATGTTTCAGCTGGGTTCTTGGGCAGTGGGCTAAAAGAAAGTCCTAGAAAAGAGTCTGCTATGTGCATGGCTGTGCAGGGTCCAGTTAAGTAATCTGAAATTTCTTCCATATCCATGTGAAAGGGGCATGTGCCCAAGGAGGACATTTTGTGTCCCAGATGTAAACAGAAATGTAGCACATAAACTCTCTTAGTGTCTGCCTCAGAAATAGGAAACCATCAGTGCCTGGGGCGAAACACCTGCGTGTGTTAGCTGCTGCTGTGACTGGGCACCCTTTATGGGAAAGTGAAGGCTTGGGAGGGTACGGGTGTCACCACTGGAGGCCGAAGTGGGCATAAAGACTAAGGCTTGGAGCGCAGTTGTTTTCATTCCACTCTTGGAAGGCTTGACAGCATCTCTGGGTGATAGGATTGTTTTCTCAGGGAAACTCTGTACTTGGGAAGCCTACTGATATCTGTCAGACCACAAATTTTCTTTCTTTTGATTAACTCATGGAAATGGTTCTTATTACTTGCAGGTATTGATGTCAAGAAAGGCCGAGGTCGATACATTGACACCTGTATGGTCATCTTTGCCCCTCGTTACCTGTTAGATAATAAATCATCTCACAAGCTGGCATTTGCACAGAGGGAATTTGCCCGGGGACAGGTAAGTTGCTTACTTCTGAAGAATGACTAGTGTTTATTTAATAGCACAGAGAGTTTTAATGCCATGGCTTATCTCTCCATCAGCACTGTGAGTTTCGTGATGTAAATGACCATTTTGTGCCTTTGGAACCCTAACTAGCTCGTGGTAGAGGGCAAGGCTCAGAGTAGGTGGTTACTCAGCAGAAGTGTGCTGCCTTAACTTGATTTGTTGACTAAAGCCAGTGATCCTCTGTGTTTCAGGGAACGGCCAATCCTGAAGGTTACATTTCCACCCTTCCTGGTTCCAGTGTGGTGTTCCATTGGCCTCGGAATGACTATGATCAGCTCTTATGTGTCAGACTGATGGATGTTCCCAATTGTATTTGGTCCGGAGGCTTTGAAGTCAATAAGAATAATTCCTTCCATATCAACATGAGGTAGATTCAGAGGCTGTACTTAGACAAAAAGTAGCCATGTTTGAGGTGCTCTAAACAGTGAGCTGTAAATACCATATACATGGGAGATATGTACAAAGCTATAAATAGTAAATAATAGTACTGCCCTTCATGAAATGGGCACATATGTTTCTAGCTCAAAGTTCTGCAAACTTGCAGTGACCAGGTAAGTAGGACCGAATGTTTTGATGGAATGACTTAAAGGGCAGGTGGACAGTGTTGACCATGGCGCAGTTGCTGTGGGCTAAGGTTTATAAATCCCGCATTGCACTGAGCTCGTGATTGCCTGCAACTCTGAAAATTCGGTCTGTATTTAGATGCTGACATTGTTTATAGATGGTTTTGTATATTCTTCACACCGTGTATTTACTAAGACAAAACTTAGTCTTAGTAAATCATCTGGCCTTCTTTGCCTAACCCGGTGACCCTCAGGTCCTTGTTAAGAAAAATTGAACAGATTCAGCATCAACCACCACACGATGACTTTTTTCTTTCTGCTTTCATCAAATGCTTTTTTAAAAAAGAGTGTTTATTTTTTAAAATTGTGGTAAAGTGTGCATACCATATGAAAAAGATAACACAAAGACACAGATTTTGTGGGCCTCAGGCACATAACATGAAGTTTACCATCTTAGCCATTTTTAAGTTCACTGTGTTAAGTGTGTTCAGACTCTAAGGAGGTCAGTGTCCCCAGCTCTTGCAAAATGAAGCTCTGTACCCATTAACAACAACTATGCAGCCCCCCCTTCGTCAGCCCCTGGCAGCCACTTGTTTACTTCCTCTATGAATTTGGCTACTCTGGTGCCTCACATGGAGTGGAATCGTACAGTATTTGCCTTTTTGTGAACAAACTGGCTTATTTCACTTAGCATAACGTCCTTAAGGTTCATCTGTGCTGTAGCAGGTGTCAGAGTGTCCTTCCTTTTCAAGACTGGATACCACTCCATTGTACGTGGAGACATTTAACTTCTTATCCATCTGATGGACGCTCGGCGGAGGGTGGGGGCACTTCTGCTTTTGGCTGTTGTGAAGAGTGCTGCTGTGAACACGGGTGCACTATGATCTCTTTGAGCCCCTGCTTTCAGTGCTTTTGGGTCTATAGTCAGAAGTTGAATTGTTGGATCATATGGTCATTCTAATTTTTTTTAAAGATTTATTTATTTATTTGAGACAGAGAGAGAGACTGCACACCTGCGAGTGGGATGAGGGACAGAAGGAAAGAGACGGAATCTCAAGCAGACTCCCCGCTGAGACTGCAGCCCAACTCAGAGCTCAGTCTCACAACCCTGAGACCATGACCTGAGCCGAAATCAAGAGTGGGACGCCGCTTAACTGAGCCACCCAGGTGTCCCTGGTCATTCAGATTTTTTTTTTCTTAAGATTGATTGAAGACAGAGCACACATGGGCGGGGTGGGGGTAGAGATAGAGGGAATGAATCCCAAGCTGACTTTGTGCTGAGCTCAGAGCCTGACGTGGGGCTCCATTGCACAACTCTGAGATCATGACCTGAGCAGAAACCAAGAGTCAGCTTAACCTACTGAGCCACCCTAGTGCCCCTTAATTTTTAATTCTTTGAGGAACCCCATACTGTTTTCCATAGCAGCTACACCTCTTTATATCTCTACCAGCATTACACAAGGATTCTTAATTTCTCTACACCCTCACTAACACTTGTTACTTTCAGCTTTTTTTGATAGTAGCCATTGTAATGGGTGTGAGATAGCTCTTCAAGGTTTTCATTCACATTTCTCTCGTGGTGGGTGATGTTGAGCTTCTTTTTATATGCTTGTTGGCCACCTGGAAGTCTTCTTTGGGGAGATGCCTATTCATCAGTTGCCCAATTTTGAACTGTTTGCTTTTCTGTTAGAGTCTTCTACATATTCTGGATAGTAACCCCCTTTGAGATGCATGATTTGTATATATTTCTCTCCCACTCTGTATAATACCTTTTCATTCTGCTGACTGTTCCATGATGTATAGAAGTATTTAATTTTGTTGTATTCCAACTTCCCTCTTTTAAATTTTGTTCCCTATGCTTTTGGTGTCATACCCAGAAATCACTGCCAAATCTATATTGTGAAGCTTTCTACCCTCTGTTTTCTTCTGAGAGTTTCGTACTTTCAGCTCTGACTCTGAGGTCTTTGATCCATTTTGAGTAATGTATGTATATGGTACAAGGTAAGGGTCCAACTCCATTCTTTTGTTTGTGGATGTCCAGTTTTTTCCAACACCATTTGTTGAAATGACTCTCCTTTGCCTGTGGGATGGTCTTGGCACCCTTGTCAAAAGTTATTTGACTCTTAAGTGTGAGAGCTTACTTCTGGGCTCCCTCTTCCATTCTCTGTGTGTTTGTCTTTATGTTAGTATCACACTGTTTTGAATAATGTAGCTTTATAGTAAGTTCTGAAGTCAGGAAGTGTGAAACTTCCAACTTTGTTCTTTTTTAAGATTATTTTGGGGGCTCCTGGCGTGCTCAGTCAGTAGAGCATGTGATTCGTGATCTCGGGTTTCTAAGTTCAAGCCCCATGTTGAGTATAGAGATAACTTAAAAATAAAATCTTTAGGGATGCCTGGGTGGCTCAGTTGGTTGGGTGACTGCCTTCGGCTCAGGTCATGATCCTGGACACCTGGGATCGAGTCCCACATCGGGCTCCCTGCTCGGTGGGAAGCCTGCTTCTCCCTCTCTCACTCCCCCTGCTTGTGTTCCCTCTCTCGCTGTGTTTCTCTCTGTCAAATAAATAAAATCTTTAAAAATAAATAAATAAATAAATAAAATAAAATCTTTAAAAAAAAGATTATTTTGACTTTGGAATTCCTTGATTCTATCAGAATTTCAGGGTAAATTTTTCTATTTTTTTAAAGATTTTATTTATTTATTTGACAGAGAGATCACAGGTAGACATAGAGGCAGGCAGAGAGAGGAGGAAGCAGGCTCCCTGCTGAGCAGAGAACCTGCTGCGGGCCTCAATCCCAGGACCCTGAGATCATGACCCAAGCCAAAGGCAGACGCTTAACCCACTGAGCCACCCAGGGGTGCCCAATTTGTCTGTTTCTGGGGAAAAAAAAAAAAACCACTTGAGATTTGGGTAGTGACTGTATTAAATGTATAGATCCACATTGGGCAGCATTGCCATCTGAGCATCATTAAGTCTTTGGATCTGGGCACATGGGGTGCCATTCCATTTCTCTGTGATCTGGTTAGTTTCTTTCATCAAATGCTTTGGCAGCTAAAGACACTGAAATCGTTCTATTTTGATGCATTTAGAAGCAGAATTTAAGCTTTTGTTCTTTATGGTAGTTCTCCATTGAGAACACTCCTGTAAAGGAACAGAAAAAGGGCCCTGATTTAAGGGTCTGATTTAAGACCCCTGAGATGATGCAAAATAGTATCTGTATTTGACTTTTTAAAGCACACATGATCTGAAGGTTGTCGGGTTTTTTTCTTCGTGATCAGTAGTATATTCTTTTTGCCCTGGCCCTGATCAGAGTTTCCGGCATCTAGTAGAGGGGTCCTCAAGCTATGTTCCTAGGAGTCATCAGGGACCTTAAGGAGGTGGCTTCAGGGACTGAGGGAGCCAAGTGGGCAGGGCTCCAGTGTGTTCATCCCTGCTTCAACCAGAACTCTGGTCTGCTAGTATCCTGTGTCCCCACCAGACCTTATGCGTTGGGGAGGTAGGAGATAGTTCTGCATCTAAGACCACCAGTGGGTGGAGGTAGCCTGGGTATATTATTGAGAAAAGGAAGCCAGTTCAGAATGAAGCAAATGTTGTTCATGACTACATCAAGAAAGGAAGAGAGGAAGGAAAGATAATGTGTGGAGGTGGGGGGCAGAAGATGGCTTGTGTATCTCTGTAAACCCTTTGGAGCAGTTTTAGTGCACGGAGCTACAAAGCCTCCTTCGTTGTCCTTCTGCACATTTTCATTTTGAAACTGTTTGAACCTAAGAAAACTCACGGGTGGTATAAAGAAACCCCTTTATCTTTCACCTGGATACAGCTACTCATCAGCATTTTGCTGTATCCTTGCTGTGTCTCCATGCGTGCACACAGACATACTTTTTTCCAAGCCATTTGAAAGTAAATTGAAGTCATCCTGTTAGTTTAATCACACTTCATTTATCTACCTAAAGATGAGGACATTTTTCTGAGTAAATATACTGTCATTACACACTGAAAAAATTGAATATTGGTTTGTTTCCTCATTTTTTTTTTTTTTAAGTCATCTCTACACCCAATGTAGGGCTTAAATTTACAACCAAGAGCTCAACAATCACATGCTGTACCAGCTGGCCACCCAGCACCCCCGATAAAGTCTTTTGAAATGTCCTTCATAGGGGTGCCGGTTGGCACAGTCATTTGAGCATCCCACTCTTGATTTTGGCTTGGGTTGTGATCTCAGGGTCATAAGATGGAGTTCTGTGTTGGCTCCATGCTCAGTGTGGAGTCTACTTGGGATTCTCTGTCTCTGTCCCCCTTGTGCTTCCTCTCTCTCTCTGAAATAAATGAATAAATGAATAAATCTGAAGAAAAAAAAGAAAGAAGAAAGAAAGGAAGGAAGGAAGGAAAGAAGGAAGGAAGAAAGGCAGGCATTAAGGACATTGTAAGAAATGTCCTTTATAATAAAGCAGCTCCCCTCCTCCTGATTGAGGATCTGGTCACAGATCATGCATATTATTTGGCACATAGTTCCATCCACTTTAGCGTAGTCCTACTTTTCCTTCTTTGCCTTTTTGACATTGAAATTTTTAAAGATTCCAAGCCAGTTTCTTGTAGAATGTTCTGTTTTCTAGATTTTTCTGAGAGTTTCCTATATACAGATTTAGGTCAGACATTTTTGGTAAGAACACTACCTAAATGGTTTTATGTGTTTCTCAGTGGGTCACACAGGAAGCCCATGACATCTGTTGGTCCCATTATTGATGTTTCTGAATTCATTCATCACTTGATTAGGATGGTGTGCACCAGATCTTACAAAGTTACCTTTGATTCTTTGTGAACAGGAGTAGACCACTGGGGTGATAATTTGAGACTGTGTGTATATTCTGCTCCCCAGGAACATTTCACCCAGTGGTTTGATAGTTCTTGCCTGAGTCATGATTACCTTGGTTGTTGCAAAGTGGTGATTTTTCTAATTCTTTGATTTCTTCTACGTTTATTAAGTGATAGTCTTTTATAAGGAAGAGCTCCCCCATTCTCTCTAGTGATCTATGTATATTTAAATACACATACACGTGTACATAAAAACACACATATATTAAAAAAATCATGATTTGCATACTGATAACTACTGGTGGATTCTCGACCTCACCTTCCATCATCCTACAGTAAAAACCCTGGTTATTAATAATATCCATACATTAGTTTGAACCATGTGAAATTGCTTTTCCTTTTTTTATGTCAGAGTAATCTAATATCGACACTATTTACTCATTTGGTATGGTGGCACCTTTAACCAAAACAAACCCACCATATAAAATATATAGGTCTTTTTTTTGTTTTAAATATATTCGTCTCACCGTATGCCAACCTTGTGCTGTGCAGAAGTTGCTTGGATAAATGCTTTTTCATTCACTGTGATTACACAGTTAATTTCTACTTCTCGATTATGATCAAAGAACACACGGTGGTGTTAGTTGAGGTCCAAGCGATAACCACGATGGTGAGAAGTCCGAGTGAACTGTAACTTGTTTCCTCCATGATGTGCAGCCTCTTTGTTTCCTCTCTCTGCAGAGATACCCTGGGGAAGTGCTTCTTCCTGCGTGTGGAGATTACTCTCCGAGGAGCTACCTACCGGGTCTCGTTTAGTGACACGGACCAGTTACCCCCACCTTTCCGAATTGACAACTTTTCTAAGGTATCAAGTGGGATCGTGAGCCAGTTTGGCCGCTGCGCATGTGGGAAGGTGGAGTAGGTACTGCCTTTAAGATAAGGGTGAAATACCTTTTATACTTGCGTTAGAAAGAAACTAAATGGGGATCTCTGCAGCTGGACCACCCTAGACATCTTTACCCTCAGGAGGTGTCTTCTGCTGGTTACTTTGATTGCTGGGCAGCCTTGTCCAGAAGTGACTTCTCAGCGCCGCACAGTCATCCTGACTGGATCGTTTGATGGACATGGTGGCCTCTCTAGACATTCTGTATGGAGAGAGGAATCAGAATCAGACTGTCCAGTGACAGTGAGAATGGGCACTTCTACTGTTGCTTCATTACAGTGAACATTTTTTATAAATCTTCCAAGGAAAGCCAAAATGGAAATCAGAAGAGGCTCTTTTAAATTAAGCCTTTGAGTAACAATGTCTTATAATATGTCATTTCCCATAATTGAATTCCAGAGTTTTCCTTTCTGTGTTCAGAGTGGATCACGGAGGGAGGTTGGGGGGGTGGTGTGAGAGTGGAGGAGATAGCCTGTGTCCTTTAGCTGTTGGACTTGGTACAGTTGGGAGGATGATTAGAAAGGCATTTGAAGAGGCTTGAGGATTATGTTTATGATTGTGGGATTTGCTTGGGCAGGATCTGGAACCTGAGTCTAGGGAGCACTGACTCACTTTCCAGTAACACCACTCTGAAGGGAAGTCCTCTTTATCCTCTTTGCCGTTACTGTAGGTTCCAGTGGTCTTTACTCAACATGGTGTAGCTGAACCTAGACTCCGAACTGAAGTGAAGCCCATGACTTCATTGGATTATGCCTGGGATGAACCCACCCTGCCTCCTTTCATCACGCTGACTGTGAAGGGGGCAGGCTCCTCGGAGCTCAACTGCAACATGAATGATTTCCAGGATAACCGACAGCTTTATTACGAAAACTTCATTTACATCGCTGCTACATATACATTCTCGGGGTAATTCTCGGTTAAGCTACTGTTCCCATAAAGCAGAAGGCTCTAATTATTAACTGGTTTTAAATTTTAAGCAGTTCTCAAGAGGCCCAAAGGATGAAGGAAGATTCCTTCCATTCTTGACCAAATCCTAGGCTCAGGGTCTATCTTCAGAGGTCTTAGGCTAAACCCTTGTCTTCTGGATAGATTAAATTTATCCAAAGAGGCAGGACTGTTCTTTTTTAAATGATCTCCCCAATAATCCATTCTAGTATTTAACATTCCTCCCATAAGATATTATTCTCATAACCTCAGTTCCTCTTTTTTAAAGTGTTATTTTAAATGTATTTTTTAAACTTCTTGCTGTTTTTATCTCTTTTCTCATTTGAAACTGAGTAATCTTTATTATAATTATTCAAATCCTCATTCTGCCTCCCCTCTCCCATTCACCAAGAGCTCACCAGAGTAGCTCAATTTGATAGTAATTCTAGCTCCCTGAGAATTATAGCCCTCACTGTCCTCTGACTAGTTGTATTTAGGAAACTCAGGTAAGGAATAGCAGGTTTATTCCAATTCTGTTGTTACGTTGGTACATAGAGATTCAAAACATCAGGCTTTCAAAAGCTAGTCATTCCACCAAAATATAAATACAATCGATTGTTTCTGTGCCAGTTATGGGCCAGTTTTAAAGATTTTTATTTATTTATTTGACAGAAACACAGTGAGAGAAGGAACACAAGCTAGAGAGGGGAGTGAGTGAGGGAGAAGCAGGCCTCCTGCCAAGCAGGGAGCCCGATGCGGGGCTCGCTCCCAGGTCTCCAGGATCATGACCTGAGCCGAAGGCAGTCGCTCAACCAACTGAGCCACCCAGGCGCCCCTAAAACTTACCTGTAGGAAAACGGAAAATAGTTAAATCTTTAGCATGACAAATATAACTCACCCATTGAACAGGACATTTAAAGTCAGATCCCTTTCCTTAATGTCCTCTTACCTACCTAGAGCCCAGATTTCACTAGCAATGAATGAATTGAATGGGCATTTTGCTTAGAATAGCCCTTCTTCTCATTGTTTCAGATCTCTTTGGAAATAATGGTGCTGGGTTGTTTATCTTATTATAATTAAGTCAGTCTGCTTGTTTCCTTTTAAAGATTATGGCACTCGCCAGCGTGATGTACTCAAGGTTTTAGTGCCTGAAAAACCAGTTCTTAATCTGGTTGCTAATCATGTTTTTCTCTTTATGTTCTCATGTTAAATTCCAGTAGTTATTACATTCTTTAACTGAAGACTCCTTGGGTGATTGTGAGTTTAATGGGTTGGGCAGATAGGGAGCAGATAAAGTGAGAGGTTCCTGGGAGTCTTAGTGTGTGGAGAGATTGCACCATGTTTTGACATATTTTCGACACTATTTCTTTGCATTTTTGCAGAGAACAAATGCTGAGGAAGAGACTAGTTTTGTTTTTGTTGGCTTTTAGTTTCAGTTGAGGTGAAATGCATACAACATAAAATTAACCCTTTAAAAATGAACAGTTAAGTGACATTTAATGTAGTTGTGGGGCTCTGTAGCCACCACCCCCGTCTGGTTCCAGAACATTTTCATCAGCCCAAAAAGGCATGCCTAACCCATTAAGCCATCACTATCTGCCCCCCACCCCACCCCTGGCAACCAGCAGTCTGCTTTCCATCCCTAAGGATTTACCTATTCCAGATACTTCACATAAATGGAATCATAAATATGTGACCCTTTGTATCTGGCTTCTTTCACTTAGCATGATGTTTTCAGGGTTCGTCCACGCTCTAGCCTGTGTCAGAATCCCCTTCTTGTGATGGCCGCGTAATGTTCCGTTGTATGGACGTACCACACTCTGTTGTCCATTCCCCTGTTGATGGACACCAGTGGGGTCTTCAGCTTTTGGCCACTGTGAAGGGTGCTGCTGGCAGAGTGCTTCTGCACATGTATGCCTGAGTACTCTTCTCCAGTTACTTGGTGTAGCCACCTAGAAGCGAAATTGCTGGGTTCCATGGTATTTCTAAGTTTAGCTTTTTGAGGAACTGCTCTCCTGTTCTCTGTGGCAGCTGAATCACTGTACCTTCCCACAGGCAATGGGCAAGCGTTCTGTTTCTCCACAGCCCCCCAAAACTTGCTGTTCTACAGTTTTTTGATTATAGCCTTCCTACTGGGTGTGTAGTGACTTCTGTTGATGGTTTTGATTTGCATTTTCTTAATAACCCAAGGATGTTGAGCTTTTTATGTGCTTATCTTTGGAGAAATGTCTATTCAAATCCTTTACTCATTTTTAAATTTGTTTTTTTGCATCTTACTATTGAATTATAAGAGTTCTTTGTGTAATGTGGATACAAATTCTGTATGAGCTATATGATTTGCAGATATCTTCTCTCCCGTTCTGTGAATTGTCTTTTTACCTCCTTGTTGGTGTCCTTTGAAGAGCAGAAGGTTTTAATTTTGTTGAAATCCAATTTATGTGTTTATTTTTGTCACTTGTACTTTTTTGGTCATGAAAACTAGTTTTTCACTGCGAATTTATCGGTCCCTTTTTGATGATAAAGATTAGTGGAAACAGGAGAATAATCTAAATAAAATATTATCAAAATACCCCAAAGTGTAGCTAGGCTGCAACATTCCATAAAGCTTAGGATTCTTAAGCCACGGAGAAACACAACACGATCGAGTTGGAAGCAGGTGATTATAAACCCTTTGTTTTCTTTTCATCCTAAATGGACTTCTGATTTTTTGCCAACCCCTGGGGAGGCCGTGATGCTGATCTTCTGTCTGGCAAAAGCAGAGCTGATTCTTGGACCCTTGGAATGTCTGGCTTAATTTTGGGGGGTGGAGGAAGCTCTAAAGATAGTCATTCTTTTATGTCTGAATTTTAAGGCACTAAAATCATCAGGAGAGGCGAAATATCAGTATGTCTTCTGACAAATGAGTCTTTGAACTGTTCAAGAATACATCACAATTTTGATCTTTCCACCAACTCAAGTTAGACTTTTTCTTCTATGATTTAAAAAAAAAAAAAATAGAGTTTCCTCTTTATAGATGAGGTTTTAAGAAAGCATTGGCGTCCAAGATCTTGAATACATATGTAAGCGTATGGAGATACGTGCGTGTACGTATGCGTTACTATTTCAATTGTAGTTTACAGGAGGGCACGGGAAGGCCTGGGGCCTCCAGCAAGACCACTGCGTGTGCGGAGCTTGTGTTGGACGTCTCCCCAAAGACACAAAGAGTCATTTTAAAGAAGAAGGTAAGAGAGCCTCGCACTTAGAATTTAGAAGAGGAGGTTTTCAGCCTTGTAGGGGACTCCAGTCATCCTGTCTAGCCCCTCCTCATGCACAGGCAGGGAGTGGAGGCAGGCTGGATGGCTTGACCAGGGTGGGAACAGCGAGGTGCACAAGTGGCTTTAAGAGGAGGGAGACCGACCACCTATGATTTCTTTCAAACACTTTAAAGGTTTTGTTCTTAAAGGTTTTCCATAATGTGAATCACACAGTCCAAAAATAACAAATAAGAAGTGAATGTCTCTTTACCCTCCCATTGTCCTAATGCTGCCAAAGGGCACCTTTTAGAACCAGAAGTGGTTTTCTTGCACATCAGTGGTGTAGCTGCATTTGGGTTTGAGTTTATATGACTCCTCTCCGATGTTTAATTGGGGCAAGGGGTAAACTCAAATCGTTTCGAATTTTGTATACCAAGTGAAACTTTAACATACGTGTTTTTTATTCAGTCTTTATATGTATATTTTTTAAGATTTTATTTATTTATTTGACGGAGAGAAACACAGCTAGAGAGGGAACACAAGCAGGGGGAGTGAGAGAGGGAGAAGCAGGCTTCCCGCTGAGCAGGGAGCCCGATGTGGGACTCGATCCCGGGTCTCCGGGATCAGGACCTGAGCCAAAGGCAGTCGCTTTACCAACTGAGCAACCCAGGCGCCACCCAGTCTTTATATTTTTAACAGCTTTATGGAGATGTCATTAATATAGTATACAGCACACACACACACACCCCCGCAGCATATGATTCCGCAGTATGTAGTGTACCTGCAGAAATATGCGGGTGTCATCACACTCAATTTCCGAACATTTCATCACCTCTAGAAGAAGCCCTGTGTCCCCAAGTACTTGCCCCATTTTCCTCTTACTCCCCAGCTCTAAGCAATCACTAACCTACTTTCTGTCTCCATAAACTTCTCCTGTTCTGGACTTCCCTAAGAATGGTATTTTCTGAATGGCCTCTTATACTGAGCCTGATATGTCTAAGGTTCACCCCTCTGTCACCCTATTGGTACTTCTGCATTATTTTTATACCAGTTCAGAGTCCTGTAATTTAGATTTGCTTACAGTGTTCTCACACTTTTTTTTGTGGAAGGCTGTGCCTGTGTGTGAGATGCATTTCGGAAATAAGATTTGGGAATGGTGATGACTAAAGAGGCCACGCATACGGCATAGAAACTGAAAGTAAACAGGTCTGGAGGCTTTTCTTGGGGATTCTGAAGAAGAAAAACTTTGAAAAGCAATAATCTAAAAATGAAAAACAGCAAGTCTGACAGAAGTCAAGTGAATTGAAAAAAATGGCAGAGCCCTTGGAAATGACGTCAGAAGGCTTTCCAAGAATGTTCCAGTTGATGAGGATATTAGCATGAATGGAGACAAACTCAGGAGTAAGGTGATTTGCTAGCTGGGATTAGAGCACCAGGTGTGATCGGCAAAACAGGAATGATAAAGAACTAATTTGCAAGGGCTGGCTGACTATGAAGCAGACAAAAACACATTGTGTGTGTGTGCGAAGTAGGGAAAACATTTTGGAAAAAGATGTTATAATTTATATTACATTTTTACTGCTGTTAATTTCCTTTGATGTGGAAGAAAACTGGTACATAGTAGGGTAGTCATAAATGAGTTACATTGACATCCCAAACGAGGCCATGTTCTAAGAATTAGCATTAGGAAATAGTCCTCTGCTCTTCAACTGGAAACCAAGTCTGACACCTTGGGTTTTTGGTTGGCTGGTTGGTTTTTGTCCTTTTCCTTTTTATTTTGAAAGAATCTTAACTCGGAGAAAAATTGGTAGAAATTCTGTAGAAGGCACGCTGTGATTTTGATTTGTCCTGCTACTATTGACGTTAACTTTAGCACTTGATGAAGGTGATGGCTACCAACCTCTGTGCTGTAAAGCAAAGTTTTTTTCTTTTCTTTGTATTTAGTAAATACTTTGTGGACAGGTACCTTGAGACTATGTAGATATCCTGATCCTCATCACATTTTCCGTGTATTACGTATATGTGTTGGCTTGGACTTCCATAGCAAAATACCGTAGACTGGAGGACTGGAATAATGGGAGTTCATTTCTCACAGTTCTGAAGGCGGGGGTGTCCAGGATCAGGGTGCTGGCCGTGTGGTTCTCTGCTGACAGCCAGCTTGCCGGCTTCTGGACTTCTTGCCTTCTCACTGTGTCTTCAAATGGCAGAGAGTCTGAGGGTAGGGGGAGAAAGCCAGCTTGTTGGTGCCTATCCTTGTAATGACACTACCATCAGGAGAGTCCTACCCATATGCCCTGATCTAAACCTAATTATACCCCAAAGTTCCATTTCCAAATACCATCAGCATTTTAGATTAGGTCTCTAACGTAAGAATTTGGGGTGGGGGAGTCAGTGTGGTCCATAGTGTAGTGTATGTTGTTGTCTGGATGGATTCCTCTTCAGGGGGTTACCTGTTACTGTCAGGATAAATTTAATACTCAAGGAGCCCTGATCCCTCCCAGCAGAGAGTGGAAGTCAGAAAGCTACGATGTGCATGATAGGTATACTTGTTGCTACTGTGATGTGGTTTCCGGGCTCTCCCATGGGACCGAGCTAGGGGTTTTCTGTGCACACGGCATTTGTACATGTACATAGATGTGCCTGTTCCCATGCTGTAGTGTGCGTGCGTGTACAGAGTACGCACGCATATACATACACCACTTATATAAGTATTTATATGTTTTGCTTATTTCTAGATCTCTGTATCTTAAGAAGCAGCTGTTCTCACTGATATTTCCGATTCCAGAACATCACAAAGATGTCGTAATTTTCTCCCTTTCAATATTTGTAACCCAGTCTTCTCTCTCCAGAGTTGTGACCATCCCCTGTGTAAACACACCATGGGATCTAGCTTGGCCTCCGGTCTCCACATCTTGGACAGCAAGCACCCTTTTCCTTCCCCCTCGTGGGAATGCTCTTCTCACTTCTCTTTGTCTCTGACAGCCCACACTAAGCTTCCAGCCTCTGGTTCCTCAGTACAGATCATCTCCTGCCTTCAATACCACACTCTGGGCTGCCCACCCCCTGCCCCCACTGCCCACACTCATAGACCCCATGGACTTCTCTCTTCCTCAGTGTCATCTCAAGGTTTTCGGGCTAAATTGTGAGGGAAGTGGGGAAGGGAACTGGATGGAGCATGGTACATCTCAGATTTTTAAATGGAAGTGTTGGTAGTTTCCAGTTCTGATGACTCTACACATAGGGGCAGACAGTAGAGGAAACTGTGTATGAAAACTTGATTTCATCCAGCATCTGTGCTTTGATTCCCAATCTGAAACACCTGCAGGATAACTGAGCTGCTTTTCCATGTGGTTTTGGCACCGCGGATAGAGTTGCTCTCTTACTGCGAACAGAGAAGCGAGCACGTGGGAGCCGCAGGTGTGCAGCTCAGTTTCCTCTCTCGGCAGGAGCACATGGGAAAAAGAGTGTCATTCTGGCTTCATGTTTGGTTTTGCCACTTAAAGGTATATGATATCTGGTATTTTGCATTCCTCGCGGAACCTCATCTTCTTACTGCTCTAACAGGTTTGTGAGAAGCATCAGCGAAGATGAGGTACCTAAAGTGCTGAGCGAAGCACTGTAGTCATCCTAGCACAGTAAACATTTCATGAGGCCACCCTATGCCAAGTGCCTTCTATTTGTTACACTTATCACAGGAACCCTACAAGATAGCTTCATTTCCCGCTTTGGCAGATCAGGAAACAGAGGCTCTGAGAGATTTAGTAACTTGTCCAAGGTCATTCAGCTAGTAATTCGTGCAGCTGGGCTTCAAATCTTGGCATTTGAAATCTTCTGGTGTTCATAGAACTTCGTTAGTTTTGAGTCTGTAGAATGTAGTGCAGAAGCTGTCTTTTAGACAGGGGCAGCCTGGTCCCCAGTACCCAGTATGCAGTACCCACAAGTTTTGTTGCTGTGGAGGAGCTCCCAGCTGGTGAGAGTAGGATATGATCCTGATGGGGCTAGCTGGAGTACATGTTCACACAGAGAGCATTCTAGAACTATGCAGCCATCGACAAGAATGAAATCCTGCCATTTGCAACGACGTGGATGGCACTGGAGGCTATTATACTGAGTGAAATCAATCAGTCAGAAAAAGACAATTATCATATGATCCCTCTGATATGAGGACTTTGAGAGGCAGGGCAGGGGGTCGTAGGGGGGTTAGGGAGGGAAAAAATGAAACAAGATGGGACCAGAAAGGGAGACAAATCGTAAGAAACTCTTAATCTCAGGAAACAAACTGAGGGTTGCTGGGGAGTGGGGGGGAGGGATAGGGTGGCTGGGTGATGGACACTGGGGAGGGTGTGCGCTATGGTGAGTACTGTGAATTGTCTAAGCTGAAGATTCACAGACCTGTGCCCCTGCAGCAAATTATACATTATATGTTAATAAAAAATTTAAAAAAAAATAAAGCATTCTAGATGGTTAGAGGTCACTGCACTAGAATATCTGGGTTGTGTTAGGCCACATGAGTGAAATAGTTAAGCATGCCAGTTTTGAAAGCAGGCGGTGGAGATGAAATCCTTACTTCTCCACCTACTGGTTATGTGATTGTGGTAAACTTTTTCATCTTATTGAGCTGTAACTTTCTCACTTGTAAGTAAGATAATAGGATATGCGTCCTTGGGTTGTTTTAAGGATTAAATGAGTTGCTACATGTAAATCCCGTGGATCAGTGATGGCACACAGTAAATTCCCAATTATTATTATTATTATTATTATTATTATTATTATTATTTCTTGAATATAATGGATTTTATAGACTTCCATGGATTGACCTGGAAGTCCAAGTGCTGTTTATAATATATTCCAAAGAAGAAACTATATTTAGAATTAACAGCAGTCAACTTAGTATAACCTTTGAATTGAGTCAACTTTATATTTGAATGCAATCAGTTATAAATTAGAAACCATCAATACAGTGTACTTCCATTATAAACACGGAAAGGAGAAGACATCTGGTAAATTCTGGTTGTCTGCCAGTTATGAGGATTACCAGTGATCAAATATAAAGACTATCATATATACTTTATATAATTGGATCCCTCTCGAAGGTAAGGGCACCCAGGGGTCACCATCTGGGACGGCAATTTTCCTAGCAATGCAGCTGATGGAGATTGGACTAAACCTCAACTCACTAGTTTGCTCAGAAAATACTAAGTAAATGAAAAAAATACATTCTTAAAATATATATTATTTGTAATGTTTGGTTCAAAAGTTCAGTGGATTTCATCCTAAGTGCAATTTGGGATTGACAACAGTGGAAGTTAGACTTAAGCATGTATATAATATGGAAAATGTCTTTGAGTGTAGTTTCCACTTGAAAACTTAGCCCTCGTGTGAGGCTCTTGACATCCTTACCTGAAGCTTGGTTCTGCCCATGACGACTTTCTGTGTCCGTGTGTCTCTCTGCCCCCAGGAGCCCGGGAAGCGATCCCAACTGTGGAGGATGACTGGTACAGGCATGCTGGCCCACGAGGGATCTTCGGTGCCTCACAACCCCAGTAAGCCGTCTGCGGCGCGCTCCCCCGAGGGCTCCGCCATCTTGGATATCGCTGGTCTCGCTGCAGTAACTGACAACAGGTACTTTGCTAGGCAACTTTGGATGCAAGCCCTTTGCTTCCTAAACTCAGTTTCCATGGAGATACACACCAAAAAGTGAGCCTGTAAATGAAGGAAGAATTTGTATTTTTATATTTGTATTTTTCTTCAGTAAGAGACTGATTACATTCCCAAATATGAATTTTGGGTCTCTATTTTATTTTTTGTTAGACCTTTGTTGAAATGCCCATGCAGGTGTTAAAAAAATGTCAAACAGTGAGAAGGGTATGTTGTGAAAAAATGAATTATCTCTTTCCACCAAACCTCCACCCTCCAAACCTCCCTAGAAATGAGCAGGTATTTAAAAATCTTTATAAGAATTCTTGTTAAATATTTCAAAAGCATTATTGGGAGAATAATCAAATGTGTTTTTATGACCAACTCCTTGGGTTCGAATCAGTTATTGGGGACAGATAAGTTATTTGATTTGCCTTTGCCTTAGTTTCTTTATGCAGTGAGTGTATTTGTTTCCAGCTGATACCTTATCCACTTCCAAAAGGACTTTACATGACTTAAAAGTGAAAACCCAATATAAAATAAAAGTAACTGGGAATTAAATAGAAAAAAAGCCTCTTGAAAGTATTTTCTGATCTATTTAGCAGACAGCTCTTCTCAAACTGCATGACAGCTGGTCATTGTGGGAATGCTGGACCTGATCATTACATCTGTTGTGAATCCTTAAAGTACTGATCCTCCGGGGCGCCTGGGTGGCTCAGTTGGTTAAGCAACTGCCTTCGGCTCAGGTCATGATCCCGGAGATCTGGGATCGAGCCCCGCATCGGGCTTCCTGCTCGGCGGGAAGCCTGCTTCTCCCTCTCTCACTCCCCTTCCTTGTGTTCCCTCTCTAGCTGTGTTTCTCTCTGTCAAATAACTAAATAAAATCTTTAAAAAAAAAAAAAAAAAATACTGATCCTCCTTTGTGTCCCCCTGTTTGTTGCTTCCCATTTTTTCTTATTCCTCTTTCCTCATTAAGAGATACCTAGCTGCCATGGGACTTAGGCTACCTGCCCATTAGGTTTTAAGGGTGAAGGATATTGGAAGAAAGAAGAACAAAACCACGATCCTGATACTCTGTTCAGTCCTAACGTATTAGACTCCGAAGACTCACTGCATTTTCCTGTATTCCAGATATGAGCCTCTGATGCTCAGAAAGCCAGATCGCAGGCGAAGCACAACTCAGACATGGTGTTTCCGGGAAGGAAAACTGACCTGTGGGCTGCATGGGCTGGTTGTCCAGGTCAGTAGTGTTTGACAGCCTCGGTTGCAGCAAGGAGTGGTTGAACCTTCTTTGAAGCAAAGTCTCAATTAAGATAAATACACTGAACGGCGGAAATCCTTACAGTGTGAATATGCATTATTTTATTATAGTCAGGGAAGTTGTGGATCTGTGTGTATTTACAGGGAAAATATTCTTTTTTTTTTTTTTTTTAAGATTTTACTTATTTGAGAGAGTGAGTGAGAGAGAGAGAGAGCATGAGAGGAGAGAAGGTCAGAGGGAGAAGCAGACTCCCTGCTGAGCCAGGAGCCCGATGCAGGGCTCGATCCCTGGATCATGACCTAAGCTGAAGGCAGTTGCTCAACCAACTGAGCTACCCAGGTGCCCTACAGGGAAAATATTCTTGAAGGTGATAGAAATGTATTGGGAATCGTTGCCTTGTAAGTGATGGGACTTTTTTCTTGGCTTATCTGGATTATTTTTCTTTGGTGATATAAATTACCTGTGTGGGGCACCTGGGTGGCTCAGTCAGGTAAGTGTCTGCCTTCGGCTCTGGTTGTGACCTCAGAGTCCTGGGATGGAGCCCCTCATCGGACTCCCTGCTCAGTGGGGAGTTTGCTTCTCCCTCTCCCTCTGTTCTTCTGCACTTATAATCACTTGCTCTCTCTCCCTCAAATAAATAAAATCTTTTTTAAAAATTACCTATGTAATTTTTAAAAGAAAGAAAGAAAAATGCCAGCTAAAAGCCCAATGCTAAGTTAAGTGGATTAACTTTAGGTCTGTGAAATTAATCTAATATCTACAGTAGTCTTCTGTGAAGTGTTCTAGGAGATGGTGAGCAGTTATTGTGGGCTCTGCATTTTCTAGATTCTCTTTATTTCTGCATTCTTAGTAGTGCCCAAGTAAGTATTTAATTATTGTAGCAAATGTCAGAATGAAGATTGCTGGTCAGTTTCCTCTGTCCTCTGCCAGTCTGTCCCATGATAAATTGCCAGGGACTTCATAAGCAATGTTTACATATTTAGAAAATGACCGAGAGCTTGGATTTTCTGCCCTTCTTCTGGCTTCAGGCCAGAAATGAGACCATAGATCTGGAATGAGTAGGTAGGAAGTTGATACAGTGATTTGGGCATATAACTGAATGACATATGTGACTTGGGGCAGTTTCTGCTTCAGCCCAGGGCTTTACCCAAAAGGTAAACACGAGAGCATCAGGCCCCGGCTTGAGGACCCATAGTGTGTTTGTCCCTGGTGGATACCAGGCTGTCCCTCCACAGTGGAAGGTTGTTCTCCAGGGCAATGAGCAAAATTGAAAGGAGCCTCCGCCTGCTGTTTGGTGAGATTTATTTTCTTTATCTCCCTTGCCCTGAGCTTTTTCTGTCAAACACAAGCTGCTTACTTCTATGAAGCACACATCTGGAATGGATTTGTGATTTTCAATTAGCAATACAGTTCAGGCTTCTGGAGGCAAGAGAGGGCGCGTTGTAATTGTCGGGCCCCAGATCTGACCTGGACTTCCCCAGACTTCCCTTCCGGTTTGTTCCTAAAGCCCATGGAATTTGGATTCTCATAGAACAGTCCCCCTGCTTCCCCATCCTTTGCTGGTATTTTTTGTTTCTTGAATCTGTTTCATCATTTCTGTGGTTGTGAGTGACCCCATAGTAACAGTGTTCAGCTGAGCAGGGTGTGCTTTGGTTAGGGAAATAAGCTTGTTTTGATCTTACTATTCTAAATAAAGTATTAAAGGCATTAAACATCTGACACTGTCTTGATAAGGTTGTGTGTGCACTTTCTTTCTGAACTTACAACAATCATAAAAAGCTTTCTCCGTGTTGAAATCTGTTCTGTAAACCTAGCTCAGAGTTTCCTTCTCATTACTTGGTATTTAAAAATTAAAGGGAATCAAGACACGCTAGCCATTTTCTTCTCTAGCTCTGTATCTGCTGTCCAGTAGGCATGGTCCTGTAGACTTCCATTGTGTTTGTGCAGATAGCAAGGAGATACTTTGCTCCAAAGGTCTGAAAAGCTGGCTTTCAGATGACATTCACTGTTCCCTGTTTGATTTTAGAAGAGGCACCACCTTTTGAATATTTGAGCTGACTGTCCAACCATAGGCCTGTTTGCAGAGGTTTTCAACTCTAGAATTTGCTTCTTACTGGAAGGCTGAATAATACTTATAATTGCTTTATTTTCAGAATGTTTTAGATTTTTAAGCAAACCAGAATGAGAATACTCAGAGAAATGGGGCTTTGGTACTTTTTTCAAAGCTTATTTTAATGACTGGAAGTTACTACTAAACCAATAAATACTCTATTCTTACTCAGAATTCCCTAAATTCATGTAGCATAACTTCCATCTTGCCTAGGTAATCCTCCTGATGTTCATCTTCAGTAAAGCTGAAGAAATAGTAAATGCTTTGTTAAAAATTGATCTTGAGCCTTCAAAAGAAAATTCAATTTGATAACTTGTTTCCGATGACATGTTACATTGTCAAAGTCAGTTCCTTTCCCTTTGCTTACACATCTTTATTCTTTTAGGCTAAAGGAGGGCTTTCGGGTTTGTTTGATGGAGCTGAAGTTGTTCTTGGTCCTGATATGTCCATGGAGCTTCTCGGGCCAGTTCCACCTGAACAACAGTTTATCGACCAAAAGATGAGGCCTGGCTCTGGGATGTTATCCATCAGAGTCATCCCAGATGGACCAACTAGAGCACTCCAGGTGATGAGTCATCATAAGCACTGACATGAATCTCACTGTACTTCCCCCCCTACATTTGTTAGTCAATATTCATTGAAACATGCTAGACATGGCAATATGACGTCCTCGTTTGTAAACTAGGGCTAAGACCTACTTCACAGAGTTGTTATAAGAATTGAAGACTAAAAATAATAAGGTATTAAAAAAAGGTATAAGAATTACAGAAGGCAATGTCAAGAATGGTACATATTATTGTTATCAGTCATTATTCATTTAAATCTTTGATTGACATATTTACAACAAGACATATGAGGTCCCTGGTCAGACAATGACAGCATTGTGTTTTGAAAGCAGGAGTGGAGGGTGTTCTACAGAATGTATACAGGAAGGATTCGTATTCCCAGACGTGGAGGCTTGCTAAGAGGAGTAATATTTAAGCTGAGATCTAAAGGTTGACTGAAAGGAGTTAGGCAAATCAAAAGGAAAGGTGGAGGGGCTGTGCCCTAATAAGTTCATTTAATAGTTATTTACCGAGCACTTAGAGGCAAGCACGATTCTTGGTACATACTACTGAACAAGCAGACAAAATTCCCTGCGGGCCGGGAACTCACATTCTGGAGGGTTAAACAAATAGTAAGCAAAAACTATAATAAAGAAATGATGTAGGATTTGGGAATTTGGTAAGTGAAGGCCTGGAGATAAAAGGGAGTGACCCAGCAGGCACAGAGTATGCTCCGAGATAATGCTGGAGACAGAAGCAAGGGCCAGATTATTAAAAGTCTGGCACGTGCTGCAAATGTTGTGGTTTTTCTGTGGCAATGAGGAGTCGGGGGATGACACGATCAGAAATTTATTTTAGACTGCTCATTCTGTCTGCAGTGTGGAGGACTGAAGTAGATGAAGACTGGAGATAGACCTACTGAGGGCAGTGGGGTGAGGTGGATGAGAGATGATGGCAGCCTGGACCAGAGTAAAAGGCAGGTGTGTGGCATGGGTGGGCCTCAGGAGGTTGGAGAGAAACAGACGGAAATGGAAGCTTCTTAAGGGGTAGAGTCCAGAAGATTTAGTGATTGATGGAAGGTGACGATGAGAGAGAGGCAGGAATCAGGAATGGGTTTCAAGATTCAGCTTTTGGGCAACTATGAGGACAATAATCTGTGTCAGGAAGATATGAGCACAGAACAGACTTCTGGGAAAAGGAGGAGTCGGGTTTTGGACTTGTTACTATCTGCTGCCCACACGACAATGTCTAGAGGTCAGTGTAAGTATGGGTCTGGTGCTCAAGGGAGACATCTGTGCTGGTGTACAGGTTTGTCGGGGCGTGGTGTCATTAGAGAGCTGAGGGCAAAGGGAAAAACCGCCGGTGGCGGGTGACAGAGAACTCCCTGAGGCAGTATGTCAGAGTCCGCAATACCTGCTGTAAAAGCAAACATTGAAGGCAGCGATCTTGAGGTTTGTGTGTTTGTACTTGACCAATAATTCTAGATCACCTGTAGATGCCTCGCCCCCCTGTATGAGGCTCTCGAGGTCTGTAGCTTGGCTTTTGCCATGTAGACTGACACCCAAGTCTACTTCATTATTACCCGTCTTATTTGGCAGCGCTTCTGAAACCCTTAACTTCCACAGGATCGTTGAGCACATGGTGACTTTTGACGGTTGGTATCGAATGGGTTTCATTGTGCAAGTATGAGCCCTCTTAGCACAGTGTTTTATTCTACCTCAGATAACAGATTTCTCCCAACGGAAAAGTGACCGCTCATCATACGAAATGGATGAACTTCCTGTTACTGAACAAGAGGGACAGAAACTAAAGAATCCAGACACAGAGCAGGAGTTAGAAGTAAGTTCTAAGTATTACAGATTCGTTTCTTTATCATTTGTTTTTTTTTTTTTTTAATTCTATTCAGTTTTAGACCTCTTCTCTCTCTGCCCTCTCTGAATTCTAAATACAGCTGTTGCTTCATGGTGTTTATGTCATCACAACATGAATTTGTGAGTATGTTAATTAAATGCCAGCTAGAGTTGAATCAGAATGTAATAATGTGTGAGAGTACAATGACAGTAAAGAAAACTGAACTATTTGAATTTATGCAAGGTCAAGAATAAACAAACTAGATTTCTTGAGAAGGCCCAGTTTTTTCTTGTCATCTTTCCTCTCTCTCTTGTTTGGGCGTTGGAAAGTGAAAAGTTTAAAAAGGAACATGAGGTGAACATGAAAACGTACACTAGGGTGCCTGAGTTGCTCAGTCGTTAAGTATCTGTCTTTGGCTCAGGTCATGATCCCAGAGTCCTGGGACCCAGCCCAGAACCGGGCTCCCTGCTCAGTGGAGAGCCTGCTTTTCTCTCTTCCTCTGCTGCTCCCACTGCTTGTGTTCTGTCTCTCTCTCTGTCAAATAAATAAAATCTTAAAAAAGAAAAGACATATGCTTATTGGGTATTTATTCAATGATTTAAAAAAAAATTAAGGACCTACATGTAAAACACTGTGTCGGATATTATGGAAGTCCAGTGAATAGCTTACTAAAAGCTTGCATCCCAAATATAGTTGCAGAATGTTCTCGGTGCTCCAAGAGAGGTATTACCATATTTTATCACTTTGGAGTTCTGGATGGGGTGGGCACAGTGCCTAGAGAGAAAGCCTCCTAATGAGAGGCTGGAGTTGGATAAGTGATTTTCACCTGCTCAGAGGTGAAGCAGAGGGATTTAAAGCCATTTTTCCCCCCTGCCCTCTTTTGGCTACCTTTACCTCTGTTTTAAACTGTGTTGTATTTTGGTTTCCTTTCAGGTGCTTGTGAAGTTAGAAGGTGGAATTGGGTTGTCCTTAATTAACAAAGTCCCAGAAGAACTGGTCTTTGCAAGCCTTACAGGAATCAATGTGCATTATACACAGCTGGCAACAAGTCACATGCTTGAGCTCAGCATACAGGATGTGCAGGTGATGGGGGGTTCAGAACTATGAGATCTCATTGTGTTCTTGCTGAGCACCCAGCCGGATCCAGCATTTGGTGTCCTAAAAATATTAATGCTCTCGTGGAGATATCTTGCTATGGCCTTCAAAAAATTGTTCTAGGAAAATAATTGCTGCCTTTGTTTGTCTCACTGTTTTCCTATATAGTAGCCAGTTCATCAGTAGCTTAGATAATTTAGTCAAAGTTGCATGGAGGAAAGTGGCCCATGGTTCCCCAATAGGAAAAAATAACAGGAAATCTTTTAACCGTCATTAGAAAAATTGAAGTTCATTATAGGGAGAAGAAGTAAGGAATCCGGGCTTGTGCTTCTGGCCAAGGTATAAACAGGAACCAGGTTTACTCTCCTACCTGAAGCAGCCCCCACATCCAGATAAAATAAGGAGACAACAGGTTCAGGGCACTGTAAATCAGGCATTGAAAGACAGCGACCCTTGAGAGATGGGAAAGAAAAAAGCTGAGCCCTGCATTCACCTCAGCTTACTGCCTTGAGAAAGTTTCCAGGCCATGGCACTATTAAGGGAGACTAGGAGCCAAGCAGAGTTAATGAGTTGAACAGGCCAGGCAGAAAGTCTGGGGACCAAGGCATCTGGAGTTCCACAGGGCAGCATACCTGGGGGGAGCATGCCGCACAGAAAGAAGACTCAGATCAACAGAGGGGTTCCACGAGCATTCAGCAGAGGACAGATCAGTGATGTATGCAAGGAAACTACCATCTGAACCATCCATGAGGATCTCACAGGGACAGCATCTACTGCTTACCTAGGGCTGGGGATGGGGTTTGTGCCCCCAGCCAGACTAGAAACACTAATAACATATGTGATGTTGGGAGGAGTCCTCCAGAAAGTCTTGCCTTTGTAGTGAACTATAATTAGCCCTGGGCTGAGCACTGTTTCAGACCCACCTAACAAATCATAAAAGGAAAGTCTGAAAGGATCAGTCTGTTTCCAAGTAATTTAACTGTATCCCTGAACAAAGCTCAAGATTTAATAGAATACAAAAATACCCAGCACCCAACAAAGTAAAATTCACAATATCTGGCATCCTGTCAAAAATTACCAGGTGTGCAAAGGGGCAGGAAAACACAATATATAATGAGAATAATCGGTTGAATGGACCCAGAGCTAACACAGATGTTAGAATTTCCAGAGAAGGACATTAAAACTATTATTATAACTTCGTTGTTCATGTTTAGAAAGTTAAGTAGAGACATAGGAGATATGAGAAACTCAAACTTCTAGAGATTAAAATGAAATGAAAAACACACTGCATTCAATGAATAGCAGATGACACAGTACAGAAAAAAAAGACTAGTGAACTTGAAGACATAGCAGTGAAAACTGTCCAAATTGAAATGCCCAGAGGAAAATAATCCATAAAAAGAAAACAGCATCAGTGACTTATGGGACACCCTCAAGCAGCCTAACGTGGATAATTGGAGTCCTTGAAGGCCAAAAGTAAGAGGAGGGCATATAAAAATATGTGAAGAAATCTTGGCCATAAATTTTCCAAATTTAATGAAAACTAAACTCAAAGATAGAAGCTCAGGCACAGAGACACATGTGTGCACGCACGTGAAGGAAACCACACCAATGTACATCATAATTACTCAAAAGCAGTGATGAGTCATTCAGGTTAAGAAAGACCTGTCACATGCCAGCTGAGAGTGACAGCTGACTTCTCATTGGGAATGATGCGAGCGAGAAGAGAAAATAGTAATGCCTTTAAAATACTGGAAGGAAGAATAACTGTCAGCCTAGAATTCTATGCCCAGCGAATATATGTCTCAAAAACAAGAGTGATTCACCTCTGCCCGGCTCCCCGGCAGAGGTGCTATGGCTGGGCCGTAGGCTGGGGTGGATTGTGTCGGGACACGGAGCCAGAGCCTCTACCTGGCTCCCATTAGGTGCTGAGATACCTAAGAAAGATGGTATGATGAACAAGGGTAAGAACCAGAGCAAGGAGCCAGAGAGACCTCTTCCTCTCTTAGGTCCTAGAGTGAGTGATCCTAAAGGTTATGTCACCATAACCTGGGTCGAAACAAAGTGCTGTGACAGACGTGTAATGGGAGCTGTGAGCATGGCCACTGCAGCCCCTCCCCCCAGACCCTGTCAGAAGGAGAGGCTAGTGCCCAGTTCTTTTGGTACCTTTCCAAGGTCTTAATGCTCAGGAAGAATGATGTGGTTTTGGATTAGGTTGGTAAGTCTCATGAAAAAATGGTGAAGCTGTTGGCCTCCACAACTGCAGAAGAGATCTTGGAGAAATTAAAGCAGCAAGTCAGAAAAGGAAAAAAAAAAAGCAAGGTATGAGAAATGCATCCTTGAGAAGCCTTTTATTTTTACTCTTTTTGGAAGATTTTATTTATTTATTTAAATAAAATTGACAGAGACACAGCGAGAGAAGGAACACAAGCAGGAAGCAGGGGGAGTAGGAGAGGGAGAAGCAGGCTTCCTGCTGAGCAGGGAGCCGGACTCCGGGCTCAATCCCAGGACCCTGGGATTATGACCTGAGCTTAAGGCAGACACTTAATGACTGAGCCACCCAGGTGCCCTGAGAAGCCTTTTAACTGCTATTAATGAAGAGGCTGTTAAATAGGAAAATATATTTCAGTGCCTGAAAGAACTTGGAAAAAAAATAAATTTAAGAACAGGACTCAAAAAAGAAGCAGGAATTTTAAAAGTACCGTACGTTCAATGTAGGTTCTAACATCCCTAACCCCAAACAGCTTAGAACATGTAAGTCCAGTTTCATCGCATTACAGAATAACAGAGCTGGAAGAAATCTTCCAAGATAACCTCAGTCAGCCCCTTTCATCCTTCGAAAACTTCCGTTTTCCAGAAATTGAGAGACTTGTTCAGGATCACACCGTGCAGGATGGCAGCTGAAACCCAGATCCCTTGGCTCCTCATTGGATGCAATTTATCCTGATTGTAAATGAAGAGATTGCCACAGATTTCTAGGGTTCTGAGGATTGTCTTCTCTAGAGTTTACAAGTGACAGAAGAAAACCTGTCACACTGCTTTGTGGTCTTTATATTTTAAAAGACTTACCTAAAGTACAAAAATGCTTTTTAATGAATTTTTAAAACTCCATGGGGCATTTTGTGAAAAAGAAAATAAGAATAATCAGGACTTGTAATTTTATGTTAATTATTTTGGGGAAGTCACTAAATTTTCATCCTCCTTGGACGGTAACTGCAATCTTCAAATCTGTACTTCTTATGAATCCCCAAGTATCTTTAAAAGAAGAGGGCCTGGAAGCTACTCTCATTATGTGTAAAAGCCTATCAGAAATCATCTCTACATTAAATTTTCAAAAGTTAACTTGAGAAAAGTGAAATAAAATTTTTTTAGACATACAAAAGCTAAAGGAACTAATTTCCAGCAGATTCACACTAAAAAAAAAAAAGTTAAATAACATCGTTCAGGCAGAAGGAAATGGTAGCAGGTGGAAATCTGGATCTCCACAAAGGAATGAAATGATAAATACACAGATAACTTATATAGGATTATTTTCTAATTACTTAGATCTCTTTAAGAATCACCTGCTTAGACAAAACTAGCAGCACTGTATTTTAGGGTCTATAAGATGTTAGAGTAAAGTGAATGACAACTATAGCATAAAGTTTGGAGAGGAGAAATGGAAGTACCTTAACTGTAATGTTCTTACACACAAAATAATATGCTGTCATTTGAACATAAACTGATAAGTTAAAGGTGAATACTATAAACCCTAAAGCAACAAAAAGCTACAACTAATAGCCCAACAAAGGAGAGAAGATGGATAACCCAAGAGAAGGCAGAAAAAGTGGAAAACGTGGGAAAGAATGGATGAGACAAATAGAAAACAAACAGCAAAATGGTAGACCCTTCAAACCTAACCATATTAATTAAATAAACATGAATGCTATAAACAGCACCAGATGAAAGGCAGAGATGATCAGATTGGATTTAAAGCAAGATCCAATTATGTGCCGCCTCCAAGGAACACATTAAATACAAAGATACAGTAGGTTCAGCGCCTGGGTGGCTCAGTGGGTTAAGCCTCTGCCTTCAGCTCAGGTCATGATCTCAGTGTCCTGGGGTCAAGGCCCACATCGGGCTCTCTGCTCAGTGGGGAGCCTGCTTCCTCCTCTCTCTGCCTGCCTCTCTGCCTACTTGTGATCTCTCTCTGTGTCAAATAAATAAATAAAATCTTAAAAAAAAAAGATACAGTAGGTTAAAAAGAAAAAAATGGAAAAAGACATACTGAGCTAGAACTAGTCATAAGAAATTGGGAACTGCTAGGTTCCTGTCAGAATCAATTACAGAGCAAAGCATATTACCAGGAATAAGGAACATAATTTCCTAAAAGAGACAGTTTATGAGGACCACATAACGATCGCAGCTATTTATTGACCTGATCATAGGGTTTTGAGGTTCCGGAAGCAAAAAGTGATAACACTGAAAGAAGAAATGGACAAGTATACAATTATAGTAGAAAATTTCGAGGAGGGGGCCAAGATGGCAGAGGAGTAGGGGACCCTATTGCAACTGGTCCCCTGAAATGAGCTGGATATCTACCAGACCACTCTGAACAGCCATGAAATCAGCCTGCGATGTAAGAAGATATCTCGGGCTCTATACCAACAGAATATCTCAACAGCTGGTTTTGAGGTATGAAGCAGGGAGCCGTGATTCTGAGGGGAGATATCAGAAGATAAATGGAAGTGGGAGGAGGCTGCTGTACGCACTGGTGCTGGGAAAGTGAAATAACACAGGAGCACAAAAGCCTTCCGCGCTGGGGCCCAGGCGCAGACTCGCAGACCAGTAGCAGTGGGGATTGGACTTTAGAGCAGCCCCCGGGGCTGAAACCTGGAGCTGCAGGGGCGCGTGTGTGAATTGGGGGTGGCTGGTGGTTTTAGAAGCAAAAGAAATGTGCCCGGCCCTGGGAGTGAGGGCTGGGAGTGCTGCTGTGGCGTCCACAACCCGGGATGCTGCGGTTTTTAGCAGCACAGACAAAAACGGAGTCAGAGTGGCCTGGAGGGCTTTCTGGAGAACAGACTGTGAGCTCTCTGTTCAGAGACAGAAGACTGGATACAGTCACTTCTGCCTTCATTCTTGGAAGAGACAGAGAAAGCCGCCAGGGAAAGCCACCAGACAACGAAAGCCCCTGAAGACCAGTTTTCTCTGAGCCCATCCCCCCCCACAGAGGGCAGGGCAGTTCTGCCCAAACAGGGTTGTCTGAGTAACAGTGCGCAGGCCATTCTCCTAGAAGACATGCTGAAAGAACAAGAGGTCAGCAACGTCCCTATAAAACAGGTGCATCTTGCTTGGGTTGTGGTCAATAGTTTGGACTCTGTACATTCCTTCACCTCCTCTCACCAGAATGACTGAAAGGAAGAACCCCGAACACAGGAAAAAAGTCAGAGACTGTGACCTCTTCCACAGAACTAATGGATATGGATAAAAGCGAGATGTCAGAAATAGACTTCAGGGTAATGTTGTGCAGACAAGAACTAGGTTAGAGAAAACCATTAATGGCAACATAGATTCTCTAAGGGTGGAAGTAAGAGCTGATCTGGCGAACTTAAAAATGCTATTAATGAGATCCAATCTAATCTAGGTACTCTAACAGGGTAGAAGAACGAATTAGTGATATAGAAGACAAACTGATAGAGAAGAAAGATCAGGAGGAGGCCTGGAGCAAACAGCTTAGAATCCATGAAAACAGAATTAGAAAAATAAATGACACCATGGAACATTCCAGTGTCAGAATTATTGGCATCCCTGAGAAGGTGGAGAGAGAGAGAGAGATTGAGAACTAAAAGATATAGTTGAGCAAATCCTATCTGAGAATTTCCCTAATCTGGGGAATGAAACAAGTGTGTCCTAGAGTCAGAAGGAACCCCCCCCCCCAATATCATGGAGGGCAGACTGACCCCTAGGCATGTGATAGTGAAACTCGTGAGTCTTAAAACCAGGGAAAACATCTTAAGGGCAGCTAGGGGGAAGAGATTCTTTACATTCAGAGGGAAGACTGTCAGAATAATGTCAGGCCTGTCCCCAGAAACCTGGCAAGATGCCAGAAAGGGCTGGCAAGATGTATTCAGGGTACTAAATGAGAAGAACATGCAGCCAAGAATACTTTATCCAGCAAGGCTGTCATTTAGAGTGGATAGAGAGATAAAGAGCTTCCACTAAGCTGGCCCTGCAAGAAAAACTAAGGGGGGGTTCTATAAAAGGAGAAAGACCCCAAGAGTGATATAGAACAGAAATTTACAGAGACAATCTATAGAAACAGGGACTTCAGAGGCAACATGATGACAATAAATCCTATCTTTCCACAGTCACTGTCAACGTGAACGGCCTAAATGTTCCCATAAAATGGCACAGAGTTGCAGATTGGATAAAAAGACAGCACCCATCCATATGCTATCTACAAGAGATAAATTTTGAACCTAAAGTTAGATGCAGACTAAAAGTGAAGGGATAGATAACCATCTTTTAAGCCAACGGACTGCAAAAGAAAGCTGGGGTAGCAATCCTCATATTCAGCAAATTAGATTTTAAGCGAAAGAGTGTGGTCAGAGATATAGAAGGACACTATGTCGTTCTTAAAGGGTCTATCCAACTAGAAGTCTAACAATTGCAAATATCTATGCCCCCAACATGGGAGCCGCCAACTACATAAGGCAACTGTTAATCAAAATAAAGAGACATATTGATAATAGTACGTTAATTGTATGGGATCTTAACACTCCACTCTCAGCAATAGATCATCTAAGCAGAAAAACAACAAAGAAACAAGAGCTTTGAATGACACACTAGACCAGATGGACCTCATAGATATAATACAGAACATTCCACCCTAAAACAACAGAATATTCTTTCTTCTCGAGCACACATGGAACTTTCTCCAGAATAGACCACATATGGGTCACAAATCAGGTATCAACTGATACCAAAAGATTAAATTTATTCATAATAATCTGCATATTCTCAGACCGCAGTGCTTTGAAACTGGAACTTGATCACGAGAAAAAAGTTTGGAAGAAATTCAAACACTAAAAGACCATCCTGCTCAAGAATGTTTGCATCAACTAGGAAATCAAAGAACTTAATTCATGGAAACCAATGAGAACAAAAACATATCAGTCTAAAACATATGGGATACAGCAAAGGTGATCCTAAGGGGGAAATACATAGCTATCCAAGCCTCACTCAAAAAAGTAGAAAAAGCCTGAATACACAAACTCTCTTTATAACTTAAAGAACTGGAAACTCAATAACAAATAAAGCCTACCCCACGAATGAGAGGGGAAATAATTTAGATTATAGTAGAGACCAATGAATTAGAAACCAGAGGTAACAGTAGAACACATAAATGAAACTAGAAGCTGGTTCTTTGAAAGGATTAATAAAATCGATAAACCACTGGCCAGACTAGTCCAAAAAAAAAAAAAAAAAAAAAAAAAAAAAAAAAAAAAAAAAAAAAAAAAAGAGAGAAAGGACCCAAATTAATAAAATGATGAATGAAGGGAAATCATGATTGGAACCAAGGAAATAGAAACAATCATCAGAAATTATTATCAATAGTATATACCAATAAGTTAAGCAACCTAGATAAAGTGAATGTATTCCTGGAAACCTAAAAAATTCCAAGACTAAAACAGGAGGAAATTGACAACATGAAAATAGACCAATAACTAGTAATGACATTGAAGCAGTGATCAAAAAACTCCCCAAAAACAAGAGTCCAGGACCTGATGGATTTCCTGGGGAATTCTATCAAATATTCAAAGAAGAAATAATATCTATTCTCCTGAAGCTGTTTCAAAAAATAGAAGAAGAAGGAAATTTTCCAGGCTCTTTCTATGAGGCCAGCATTACCCTGATCCCCAAACCAGGCAAAGACCCCATCAAAACAGAAAATTTCAGACCAATATCCCTGATGAATATGGATGCCAAGATTCTCAACAAGATCCTAGCTAATAGGATTCAACAGTACATTAAAAGTATTATCCATTACGACCAGGCGGGGTTTGCAAGGGATGCAAGGGTGGTTCAACATTTGCAAAGCAATCAATATGATAGAACAAATTAGTAAGAGAAGAGAGAAGAATTGCATGGTCCTCTCAATTGATGCAGAAAAAACCTTTGACAAAATACAGGATCCTTTCCTGATTAAAACTCTTCAGAGTATAGGGATAGAGAGAACATTCCTCAATTTCATAAAATCCGTCTATGAAAAACCCACAGCAAATACTCTCAATGGGGAAACGCTGAGAGCCTTTCCCTTAAAATCGGGAACACGACAAGGATGCCCACTCTCACCACTCTTGTTGAACATAGTACTGGAAGTCCCAGTAACAGCGATCAGACAACAAAAAGAAATAAAAGGTATTCAAATTGGCAAAGAAGTCAAACTCATTCTCTTCTCAGATAACATGACACTTTATGTGGAAAACCCTAAAGACTCCACCCCCAAATTACTAGAACTCATACAGCAATTCAGTGATGTGGCCGGATACAAAAATCAATGCACAGAAATCAGTTGCTTTCTTACACACTAACAATGAAACTATAGAAAGAGAAATTAGAGAATAGATTCCATTTAAAATAGCACCAAAATCCATAAGATACCTTGGAATAAACCTAACCAAAGAGGTAAAAGATCTATACGCTAGGAACTACAGAACATTCATGAAAGAAATTGAAGACGACACAAAAAGATGGGAGAGCATTCCATGCTCATGAATTGGAAGAATTAACATTGTTAAAATGTTCATGCCACCCAGAGCAATCTATACGTTTAACGCTATCCTCATCAAATACCATCAGCATTTTTCAAGATGCTGGAACAAACAATCCTAAAATTTGTATGGAACCAAAAGAGACCCAGAATCGCCAAGAAAAACATAGCTGGGGGCATCACGTTGCCTGATGTCAAGCTAGATTACAAAGCTGTGATCACCAAGACAGCATGGTACTGGCACAAAAACAGACACATAGACCAGTGGAATAGAGTAGAGAGCCCAGATAGGGGCCCTCAAATCTATGGGTCAAATAATCTTCAACAAAGCAGGAAAATATCCAGTGGAAAAAAAGACAGTTTCTTCAATAAATGATGGTAGGAAGATTGGACAGCTGTGTACAGAAGAATGAAAACTCGACCATTCTCTTACACCATACACAAAGATAATCTCAAAATGCATCAAAGACCTCAGTGTGAGACAGAAATCTATCAAAATCCTAGAGGAGAACATAGGCAGTAACCTCTTCAACATTACTCACAGCAACTTCTTTCAAGTCGGGTCTCCAAAGGCAAAGGAATCAAAAGTGAAAATGAACTTTTGGACTTCATCAAAATAAAAAAGCTTCTGCAAAGCAAAGGAAGCAGTCAACAAAATGAAGAGGCAACCCACAGAATGGGAGAAAATATTTGCAAATGACACTACAGACACAGGGCTGATATCTAAGATTTATATAGAACTTCTCAAACTCTCAACACTCAGAAAACAAATGATCGAGTCAAAAAATGGGCAGAAGTCATGAACAAACACTTCTTCAATGAAGACATACAAATGGCTAACAGACAGACATGAAAAAATGTTCATCATCATTAGCCATTGGGGAAATTCAAATCAAAACCACATTGAGATACCACCTTATACCACTTAGTATGGCAAAATTTAACAAGACAAGAAGCAACAAATGCTGGTGAGGTTGTGGAGACAGGGAATCCCTCCTATGTGGTTGGTGGGAATGCAAGCTGGTGCAGCTACTTTGGAAAACAGTGTGGAGATTCCTCAAAAAATTAAAAATAGAGCTACCCAATGATCTGGCAATTGCACTAATGGATATTTACCCCAAAGATACAGATACAGTGAAAAGAAGTGCCATATTCACCCCAGTGTTTATGGCAACAACGTCTACAATAGGTAAACTGTGGAAGGAGCTGAGATGCCCTTCAGCCGACGAATGGATAAAGAAGTATTGGTCCCTATATACAATGGAATATTACTCAGCTATCAGATAGGATGAATATCCAACTTTTGCATCAACATGGATGGGACTGGAGGAGATTATGCTGAGTGAAATAAGTCAAGCAGAGAAAGTCAATTATATGGTTTCACTTACTTGCGGAACATAAGGAGTAGCATGGAGGACATTAGGAGAAGGAAGGGAAAAATGAAGGGTGGGGTGGAAATCAGAGGAGGAGGCGAACCATGAGAGACTGTGGACTCTGATAAACGAACAGAGTTTTAGAGGGAAGTGGGGGGAGTTGGAGGGGAAATGGATTGGCCTGGTGATGGATATTAAGGAGGGCACATACTGCATGGAGCATTGGGTATTATATACAAACAATGAATCTTGGAACACTACATCAAAAACTAATGACCTACTGTATGGTGACTAACATAACAATAAAAAAGAAAAAGAAAATTTCATTACCCTCTCTGAATAATTGATAGAATTATCACATAAGCAGCAATTCATCAAAGGCATACTAGACTTGAGTAGCACTAGCAACCAAGTAGCCTAATTGACATTTACCTGGCAGCCCACCTAACAACAGCAGAAAACATGTTCTTCTCAAGTGCATGGGAACCATTTCCAGGAGAGACCACATTCTGGACCATAAAACAATTCCCAAGTACAAAAGGATTCAAGTCTCTCATCACGATGGAATTGAAGTGGAAATAACAGAAAGATAGTTGGAAAAATCCCCTAAGTGATTGGAAACTAAAAAACACACTTCTGAATAGCCCAGAGCTCAGAGAACAAATCAAAATAGAAATTAGAAAATATTTTGAACTGAATGAAGATGAAAATAGGGCATGTCAAAGTTGGCAGAAGGCCGCTGCAGCTCTACTGAAGGGAGATTTCTAGCACTATTAGAGGAAGAGAGAGATCTGGAAACTGTGAACTCAGCTGTCATCTTAAGAAACTAAACAACAACAACAACAAATTCAGCCTAAAATCAGCACAAGAAAGGAAGTAAGAATCCCAGAGGAAATCAGTGAAGTAGAAACCAGCAACTACAGTGGAAGGAAGGAAGAAAGGAAGGTAGTCAGTCAAAAGTTGATTCTTTGACAAGATCAGTGAAACTAACAAAGTTCTAAGGAGTCTGATCAGGAGGGAAAAAAAAGATACAAATTACTAATACCAAGAAAAGGAGAAGTGCCAGAGAGACCCAAAACTTGACAGTTCTCTGGGGACAGAGCTTTGAGGGGAGCTGTAAGCTCATCCTAGCCCCACATAGGCTGCCCAGGTGTGGGGCTGTCGGTTTTTGAGGCCACTGTGGACCTGGGGAGGTGGGTAGGGAAGGATCTGTGGGAATGCCGCAGAGCTGGCTATTCTTGCCGAGTTTTAAGTTCTTGCTAACTTTCTCCAGTAAATGATCCCTGGTTTGTTGCAAGCCTTTGGTTAACTGTCAGAGTTCTGAATAGGTTGATTTTGACAGTTTCCACTCGCGTTTTGTCATCATGCTATCAAAACAGCTCTTGTCTCTGTAGCATCATGCTTGCAGCCCTTCTGCCCAGCCTCCACCAGGATTACCATGTCTAGGAAATCAGTTCCTAGTAAACTTTTCCAGAAGGAGGATCCAAAGACCTAGACCTTGATTCTTTCCCCAGGTGGAGAGCCTGCATTCCCCCAGAGGGCATGCAGTGCCTGCCCATGACTGGGGTGTCCTCCTTCTGCTCACACTACGCACTTCCATCCACCTGAAACCCCCTTTTAGAAAAATGTTTTTATCATATATCACAGAGAGAAAAATAGTTCAGACTAATTACATCTCATTTGTTTGAGGACAGATAAAACGTTACTATCTTGTACTTCTGCTTCTTGTCTTTCTTTTTTCACCTTACAGAGAAGATCCGAGGAGCCATGTGCTTCACAAATTTCATTAGCTTTTTAATCAAAAATATTTTTACTATAATACTTCTTGATTTAATGTGTGCTGTGAATCATAGAAAATAAACAGGTTTGAGAGTTGACTATGATTACAGCGCTAGGAGAAAGAGTGTTTAAAAATAGAAAATACAGTCGCCATCCTTAGGAAGCATCTAATCTAATCGGGAGAATAACACTAGAATTTGTACCTCTTCTCCATCTTGCATCAAGGTATGTTTGGAGAAAGAACAAAGGAGAGGTCAGAGTGAGGTGAGAACTTCTGGGTCTTCTCTATTGGATGTGACGGGTGATTCATTCACTTGGTAAATTCCTAGGACATCAGCGGTGTGCCGGGCATGGCACTAGGCTCTAGAGAAAACAGCCATGACTCAGAAGATGACTTCTGCTCCCTTTGGGCTAACAGCCTAGGGAAGAAGTCAGCCAATAAGGGAGCAAGCAAGTGAGGAAAATGATGAACACCTATGGGAATTGCTCTAAAGAATACAGAAAGATGGTACTACTTTTTAGAGTAAGTGGCCTGGGAAGGTCTTCCCATGGAAGTAAGAGCTAACCTTGGAGGAAGGGAATGAGTGAGCCATGGCGAAGGTTTGTCCACATGGCCGTGTGGCAGTCCGTGTGATACAATGGGAGGGTCACAGGATTTGGTGTCAGAAGTGCCTGCATCTGAAGCCTGACTCTTCCCCCTCACTAGCTGTGTGAATGTGAGCAAATGCTCTAACTTCTCTTGCTTCTGTTGAGTTGTTTGTAAAGTGGGGAGGAAGACTCTTAGCCTTTAGGGTTGGAGTAAGGGATATGTTAGGTGATGTGTAGAAGGTACTCTTAGATGTGTAGAAAGTATACGAATGTTCTGTTTCCTCGTCCTGATACGGAACTTTGATAGAAAACAAAGTGGAGGTGCCCGCTTCCTGCAGTGAGCCTTCTGACACCCGTAAACGTAGCGGGATGTAGAGAGTGTGCTCAGTTCTGGTGCTGATAGGTGTGGGTGGGTAGAGCAGTCCCTAATGCCACTGACGTCATCGTTTCATTCCTAACACGGACTTGACTTTAGGAAAGGCCACTGTTTCCATTTGGTAGCCAATGAGCCACCGATTCCCTAGTTTTCATGCTCTAGTGTCCATTCGCTTCACCGGTAGCCACTGGGCTTGGGGTCAGACAGACCTGGAGTCAAGTTCTAGTTCTGTGATGGACCAGCTGTGCAACCTTAAGCAAGCACCTCTCCCCTCAACTTCTTCATCTGTGCCATGAGGATAGTCCTCAGGAGGATGCGGTAAGGACTGTAGAGGAGCCCTGACTTTAGTAACTCTGACCTCTGAATCCCGTGATTCAGATTATGCACATGAGGGGACTAGCGCGGTGCCTGGCACATAGTACTCAGCACGTAAAGGAGAGCTCCTGTTGTCATTCCTACTACGGTTGTTGCTGGTCTGCAGTGAGGATACGTTTTTCCAGCTGCCAGTGAAACAGTAAAATGGCAGGGGTCCTTTCTGAGTGTCCTACCTAGGAGGGAAACCCACTCAACGATAAAAGAGAGCTGAGAGCTGAGCCATTGTCCATTCTTGTTTTGTCTTGCTGCCTTTTCCTGTGCCAGGTGGACAATCAGCTCATTGGTACCACTCAGCCCTTCATGCTCTATGTGACTCCCCTGAGCAATGAGAATGAGGTCATCGAGACCGGCCCAGCCGTGCAGGTGAATGCAGTGAAGTTCCCCAGTAAGAGCGCGCTGACCAACATCTACAAGGTAGGCTTCGAGGAGAGGCTGGTGGGTGCGGCATGGTGGCGGGAGGCCAGTCTGTTCTCTCACAGCCGAGTCTCCGAACAGCAGTGCAGGGCACAGCCGGCAGTCGTCCTGTGCAGTTAAGGCACTCTGACTTACTCCGTGGTGTAGAGGGACTCCCAGCAACTCCTCAGAGCCCCTGGCATTCTCAACTGTGTCTGTGTGCATGACATCATGGAATCCGGAGGGGCCAGAGTCTATATCCAGCAGAGACATGTCTCTGTGGGAAAGCATAGCATCTTCCAGGTTGATCAGGACCAGGTGTGATCCATATGTGTTATTAGAATAATTAGAGAGTGGTAGGAGGGGTCTGACCTTGGGACAGACGTCCTCCTGTGTGAGCCGACACACTGACTAATAAATCATGTCATTCAAAAGTGATGAACTTTCTTCCCTGGAGAAGTTTCCACGTAGAAGCAGGCTGATACAGCAGCAAATTCTGGAAGAGTGGGAGCTAAGAGGTTGCTTCCCATATCTCTGGCCTTTGTCATCTTTACCAGTGGGGGCCAAGCCTGTACGCAGCTCTCAAATCCTGCTGCTCCTTAAGCTGGCTGCTTGTCCACATGAGCTCAGCACCAGAACGCTGTCCACAGCTGCGCATCTCCAAGCCTGGGCCTGACCAAGGAGACAGATGCACCGGAAACCAGACAGGAGGGCGGTGAATTGTATATTAAACCTCTTCCGGAATTCTTGCCTAATTGTAACAGTGTAGAGAGAGATGAGCCAGAAATCATTTGGCAGTGTGGTTACAAGATCACATAAGTAAAGAAACCATGCCATGTCATTTTAGGGCCTTCTTAATGGCCCAGATGAAAGCTCCTTCTGGTGTTTACACTATTAATCAGAGTTTCTCTATCTCTAGCATCTGATGATCACGGCTCAGAGATTCACAGTGCAAATCGAGGAGAAACTGCTCCTCAAGCTGCTGAGTTTTTTTGGCTATGATCAAGCAGAATCA
Organism: Spilogale gracilis; assembly: GCA_004023965.1. Lineage (NCBI taxonomy): Eukaryota > Metazoa > Chordata > Mammalia > Carnivora > Mephitidae > Spilogale > Spilogale gracilis. The sequence continues at coordinate 38,700 of PITA01015264.1, forward strand.
GGTACTGTTGCATACTTTACATTTGTGTCTGGGAAGTGACCCAAGGATGGCATTTACTAGTCCACTTGTGAAAATAGGTAGCCTCTGAGTGCCCAGCAAGCTCCCTTTCCACCTCGCAGCCTGAGCCCAGAAGCTGAGGCTTGTGTTCAGCAGGTTTTTTCCAAATATGGCCTGTTGATGGGCTTTGGCAAGGGGAGCTGATTTGGGCACCAAGGAAGGAAGCTTCTTAAGAGCTGTCCTGGGGTATATAGGGTTCAGCCTTTGGGAAGCAGCATACTTTTTCTCTTTGTTGTGCATTTGTTGACTCATCTGCTTGAGGATAACAGAAATGATGTTCGTCATTTAGCAAACCACTTTGTTTCCTAACCTTTGTTTAGTAAACCGACTTGGGGCCGAGAATCAGAAATCCCTTCGGCAGTTCCTTTGGTTTAGTCGAGGGGGAAAAAATGGGCTAGCCTTAACTTCGTAACTTTTAACATCCGTGCCCTTATGCCTTTTGTCATTACCAGGTTTTCTAGTTACTTGACTGTTCTTTAGAGAGGGGAGTGAGAGAAGCTTTTGGAAACCCTGCACATCCCAGCAGTCACTGCAGAAATCATGTAGCTTTTGTCTCTTTATTTTAGATTCCTCCTCATGGTCTTTGTAAGACTGAATATAGAGCTTAGAAAGAAGTTGGTAATACTTGGTCTTTTGAAGACTAAACCGAATATGGTGACTGGGAAATGATAAGATGGACTTGTATGTTTATGTGCCCACGTTGGCTAGAGAAAAAAAGTCCCTGGGCACATGTCTGCACATATAGATACTTATGCACAATGCAAGAAAAATATTTTTGCTCTTTTTTTTTTTTTAAGATTTTTATTTATTTATTTGACAGAGAGAGATCACCAGTAGGCAGAGAGGCAGGCAGAAAGAGAGGAGGAAGCAGGCTCCCCACTGAGCAGAGAGCTGGATGCAGGCCTCGATCCTAGGACCCTGAGATCATGACCTGAGCCGAAGGCAGAGGCTTTAACCCACTGAGCCGCCCAGGCGCCCATATTTTTGCTCTTTAACCCAGACTTAGGATGCAAATTTTAAGTGTATCTGGAATCAAGAGCAAGATTCTGTCTGTTTAAAACTGTGTTTTCTACTTTGGATGCTTAGATTCAGACAGCCGCTTGAGCACCTGCCTGCAGGTAGCCAGGCTCTTCCAGCACCTTCCTGGGAAGTTTTTCTTTCAATTTTGCTGGACATGCTTTTCTCATAAATTCCTCTAAATAAATTCTAAATAAATAAATTCCTCACCGAGCATTGTATAGACGTTTATAAAATCCTGGCCTTTGTTTTACTGGAGCATCTCCTCTGCTTTCTCTGTTTTGGTCCCGTGAGTACAAATGGGCAGGCCTCTGTTGCAGTGTCATTTTCTAAAACCTAGTCCCTTAGTTTTCTGTAAATAGAACAACAGTAGCGTACAGCATACATGTGTTTGATAGGCAGATCGGTACAGACGCCTTGGTTGGATCTCTAAGGCATGTGAAGCCAAGTGAAATAAAGCTGCCTGCGTGGGTGTGGGCAGGAGCACATCAGAAAGCACACTGCCGGATGCCAGCCTGTGCCACTCCCTCTTACTACAGAAGAAGGAAAAAAAATCTGCCTTGATTCTGCTGCTTTCACAAATATCCACCATTCGGGAGAGACGGTGCCCATGGTTGTGACGTCAGCCCTTTATGGCCTGCAGCCTGATTCCTTTTAAAGGCATTTGGTTGCACTGAGGTGCATTATTTAATTGGTCTTGTTGCTCATTATAATTCAGTTAAACTCTACTCCAGTGGAGATGATAATTTGGATATCATCTTATGAAATAAATGCAGATAATCGGGTCATTTATGGTAATCATAATAATAACAACACAGTTTCTAGAAGACTCCTTGCCAGCACACACCCATGACCTCTGGACCTCTGGCTTCCCCACCTGCATGACTTTTTCCAAAGATGATGTCTGCCAGATGGTGTAGAGTCACAAAAGATTAGGCTATTATGCTTTTTTGATAAACAACATGAAGCAGATCTGCTTTTACAAAGAAGTGACATCAGGATACTGTACATATCACTAAACCCTGAAAAATTTAATTTAGAGAGATGTTTACATTTTTGTATGATTATTTTATCAATGTTAGCATTTGAATTGTGAGACTTTAGGAGATTCATATAAAAAAAAAAGAATTCACCATTTTACTCTTATACCAGAGGTAGAAAAGTATGATGAAAACCTCCACGAAAAGACGGCTGAGCAGGGTGGAACACCAATTCGATACTACTTTGAAAATCTCAAAATCAGCATTCCCCAGATCAAGCTGAGTGTGTTCACTTCCAATAAGCTACCCTTGGATCTTAAGGTGAGTTGATACCTGGACAAGTTTTAAAAAATGACTTGCCCTCAAAAAGAATGAGGGGGTTTACTGTTTGCTTTTTCTGCCCAGATCATCATCGATAGAAGATATTTTACAGGTTTCCCTTTCTGAAGGTTTGACATATACACACACACATACATATGTGTACATACGGGCATATGGATATATGTATATGCACTTTTTTAATATTTAAGTGGGACTTTGGTAAAGATTGAGGAAGAATGAGAGAGTAAACAGAATTACATAAAACCCGTCTTCTTAGCTGTGGGCTTATCTCAATGAGGTTCTTAGGGCTACTCCCAGATTCAGGAGAAAAGCTACAACCAAGACAATACCTTCCTTTTCTGCCTAAGACCAGCCTGCCCTGTAGTTCTCTGTCCTCAGTGTCCACGTCTCCGTGAATGGTTGACACTGGAAATATCTTCCGCTGTCACGCAACACACTTGGCGGCATACCACTGAGGCAGGACCTTCCTTATAGCATTATCAGAATGTGACCTGCCTGCAGATCGTCCTGGTCTGCACCTGACAGGCACAGCCTGAATTCCATCTTCCTCTGCTGCAGTAAGATCTGGTTTAACGAAGGGATGGGGCTGGGATTCAGATCTAAGCCTGTGTGACTCGGAGGTCTACACCGTGCTGTGCTATACCATATACTGTCTGCCCCTACGAACGTAAGGCATCAGAGCATTTAAGGGCTATAAGAGTCCTCAGTGATCCCGTTGCTCAGTGAGCAAGGATGTTGGAGTTTAGAGAGTTCTTTCTCTCAGACCTGTGTGGGTAGGCCATGTTGGGAGCAGGAGGAGGCCCCAGGTGGGTGCTGGAGTGTCTTTTCTTAGATTGAGTTCAAGTCCCCCTCGCTGCAGCTCGGACCCATTGTTTCTGGTTCTTTTCCTTTGTTGCTCTTGAAGATGGTTGTCAAGGCCCCCGCCCTGCACCCCCTCACCCCCAACTAACCACCGGCCCAGGACATGGCCACTGCCCCACGTGGCCTCCTTTCAGATGCTGCATCATGGCCTCTGTTCTTTTTTTTCTCTTTAAAAATTTTATTTATTTATTTGAGAGAGAGAGAGTGAGTGAGGGAGAGCATGAGAGGAGAGAAGGTCAGAGGGAGAAGCAGACTGTCCGCAGAGCTGGGAGCCCGATGCAGGACTTGATCCTAGGACTCCAGGATCATGACCTGAGCTACAGACAGTGGCTTAGCCAACTGAGCCCCCCGGGCGCCCCCCATGGCCCCTGTTCTGAACAGGAGCAGCTATAGACCTGAACAAACAAACAATAAACGTGGCGTCCTGAATTCAGCTGCCTACTGGGAGTGTGCTAGCCGTGTACCACGTGAAGCAGCGCGGTGGGGACCGTGGTGTGTGGGGTGAGTGCCCTTCATCTGAAGGGGCAGCCTCAGCTCAGCTCCAGCGGTTGCTGGCGCAGGGCAGTGTGAACCCAGTGTTGCTGGATCTTCAGATTTTTAAAGCAAAGCCAGAAATCTGGGGTTTTATGTGGAATCTCCTGGTTTTGAAATGTTGGCAACCAATTTGAGTTGTTTTCTTTAAAAACCTTTTGGGCCTGACAAAACACATGTGTGGGCCTCCTGTGGTGGGTGGTTTGCCAACTCACAGTTTCTAAAATAGACCTATAGGTAACGAGACAGTAGTCTGGTCAGCACCAGCTCATACTTGGATGAGGATCGGGCAGGGCTGGCCACTTCATTTCCATGGCAGGCTGTGGATGAGCACTCGGGAGTGCTGGTGGGGACCAGAGGGGTAGGAATTGCTTTGCAACCATCCTGAGAAGAGTGTGCTGTGCCCTTTCCAGTGACTCTCCTGTCTGCTTGACTGGCTTTAATTTCATGTTTCCCAGGAGACTAAAGATACTTATAACTAGCCTGGGAGTGCGGGGAAAACCATGGGAAAACCACTATCTTGCTAATATCCACAAGTATCCACTTGACTTATGTGACCCCTTGGAATGGGTTTGTTTGATAAAGTATATATTCCCCCCAGAACACTTGGCACACACCCAGCAAACCGATGTTAAGCATTTCCTGAGAGTTAAGGACTTGTTTTTTAAATCATCTTACTTAGAAACACAGACACCTAACTATTCCTTTTCAGATTGCTCCCAGCAAAAAAAAAACTTTCCTCCAGCCTGACAAATGCAATAGGATTTCCTACAGTTGAAGTAGGGCCAGACCTCCAGGTATCGGGTCCCGGTGCATGCGTGTGTGCTGTGTGTATGACATACACTGGCCATCCGTTAAGGTGAATGTTCCATTTGGCACCGTACTGAAGGAACATTTTGAAGGTATTTTCAAATGATTGTTCCAGAAATCCAGTGGAGCAGCCGTGTCATGGAGTGTGGGGGGCACCCTGAATGGGGCACATTAGTGTTTCAAGCAGAGTGCTGGGAATTGGGACTTTAGAGTCAAGTTCTCAGCTTGTGGAAGTCACCGTTTTACTGTGTCTCGAGTTCTCCCAGGGGAGTCTGGGACTCATAAAATAATGTCATTTATTCAAAAAGTTTCCTAACAGAGTACTATCCCTTTATTAGTTGCTCTTAGAAAGAGCACTATGCTCTTTGAGATGACTGTGTAATGGCTAAACGTATGTGCTTAGTGAATGGGAGAGCTGTCCCAGAGTGGGAACCACAGGAGTCTGACTAAAAGGTAACCATGTCTTTGTATTGAAGGAATAATTATCTTGATTCTCTTGACTCCAGGCCAGAAGTGAGGCTGTCCGAAATCTCAGAGGGAAGTCTCTTCAAGTTTACAGGGAGGGCACAATACTGCCAGATACAGTGTCTGTTCAGAAGGACTCAGAGCACTTTCCCATCTGCTATCTCAATTGGATTCTTTCCTCTGTGATGGGAGAAGGGGGAGATAATAGCTCCATTTCACAAATGCAGAGACATCCCTTCCCTCCCCCGCATTCTCTCCATTATTCTCCCCAGCGTGCAGTACTAGGGAGTAGCAGGGCAAGATCGAAAAAACGCCAGGTAGTTTATATGTACTTGGGTTGTTTTTTGTTTTTTGTTGTTTTTTTTTTAAGAGGAAAAAAAAAGATCAAAAGAAGCCAGGAGCCTTTCAAAGGTTTCATGAGGTGGCCTACAGCAGTCCTTTTCCCATTTAGAACATTGGGGTATTACAAAAGAAGGGCTTTAATTGAGCAATCTAGTTTGGAAGAAAACCCACATTTTAATGGTCAGAGAGCAAGAGGGTGGGGGTGAGGGGGAATTTCAAACAAAGACACTATTTAAAAAGCCTAAAACTGTCTTCTCAAAGGCTTGAAATAATTTGTTGGGAAACTTCAGACCCTTTACTTTTTTCCTCCCCTCCCTAAATAAAAACCAGATTTGTTAAAAGGGAAAAAGATCCAGTATTGTTAATTGTATTTCAGAAAGTGCCAGAGAGGGAAATATCCCTGTAGTTTTAAACACTGTCCCAGGAGGGAAATGGGCAAATACCCTGCTTCACATAAACAGTCTCTATGTACCATAAATAAACCTTTAAAGAATGAATTCCAGACAGTTTTGTTTAGTACAGGATAAACTAAGAAAGGAAAGGACGTGGCCCAGGGACTGGCTTGTGATCCGAGACCTTATGGCGTATGGACAGGTATTTCTTCTTTCAGCTCCAGAAAGTTTCTGGAAGACTTCAGGGGTTTTCGTCTGGGGGAGGTAGGAATAGACAATTTCCTCGTTTTATTAGGAACTTCTGAGCATAGATTGCTTTCTCCAGAATCCGTTTTATAACAGGAAACTGGCTGCTACTTGAGTAAATAAGCATCAACTTTGTATCCTACTGTATTTGATTAGTCATTTAGTCTCTACAGGAAAAAGCCCTGTTGGGCTCTTCCCCCCTCATCTGTTTGCCTTTGACTGACCAGAACAACCTGAAGGTGGCAGAATAATTCAGACCAAAGGCCGAGTCTCGGCTCTCTCGACCGCGGAAGGCCTCAGAGCAGTAAATGACGAGGTGAAGAGAATTTTTCCTGAAGGGCCAGAATATTTCGTTTTTTCAGACAAAGCACAGGAGCCTTTCAGAAAGGGGATAGTGTCTCTCATGAGGGTTTTGACAACTTGGTAGAGGTTTCAGAGTCTCTGCTACTATGTATGGTCCTCTTCTTCAGTATTTGGGTCTGATGAGGAAGTTTGGGTAAAAAAAGCTTTTGCCTGAAGCCTTTGTTTGGGTCTCATTTCCTCTTCTCTGAGAAGAAAGTAACACTCAGAGTTGTGTTGGCAAAACCAACTGCTGACCTGTACCTTCGTATTTACCGTGTGGCTCTAAGCAGAGCAGTCAAGCCGCCGGGCCTCAGTTTGTCAGTGGGTGCCACATGGATGGGTGAGGCATGCATGAGTGAATAGCAGGAAGTTTTTCAGGAGAAACAACATGATCCGCCATTCCAGTCTTCATGCTCCCCCGCTAATGGGTGGTCACTGTCGTGAAAATGAGCACGTTTGAGTCTAAGATCTCCTAATGACTAACTGCACGAGTTTAGGTCATCCACTTAGCATTTCTTTGGTTGTCTTTATTTTTAAAAAATGAGAGTGTTTGGCTGAATTAGTGCGTTAGGCTGAATCGACCTAACAATGCTCTTAATTTCTAAAATGTTCTGGGGGCGCCTGGGTGGCTCAGTGGGTTAAAGCCTCTGCTTTCAGCTCAGGTCATGATCTCAGGGTCCTGGGATCGAGGCCCGCGTCGGGATCTCTGCTCAGCGGGGAGCCTGCTTCCTCCTCTCTCTGCCTGCCTCTCTGTCAAATAAATAAATAGAATCTTAAACAAACAAACAAACACAATGTTCTGTTCACGTATTATTTAGTAGGAGGTTACTGGTGATTTCCCAAGGCCCCAGATATAGGGACCTTTTGTCTGTCCTCATCTCTGTAGGGTCCTCTGCTATATTCGGCATTCTGACCTCCCTGTCCCTTTCTGGTTCTCCTCTTATTCCGCTGTTTGTTTCTTGGTCTTCACACTTTTCTTTTCCTCTGCTTCTGCTGACCCATCTATTTAAGGGCTCTTTTTTCCTCTGTGAACCAAACTGGTTGTATTACTTGCCTGTTTTAAAAATCATATTATTGGTCTTTTATTCCCTGTAACTTTAGAAGCTTTTTATATAAGTTTGGTCTTTAATATGAGTTGCAAGGCTTTTTTCCTCCAGTTTTTCAGTTGGCTTTTTACTTTTGATGTATGTATGGTTTTTGTTGTTGTTGTTTTTAATCACAGAAAACCTTTTCATTTTTATGTCATCAAAATTACCAGTCTTTTGCCTATTTGTATTTGAGTCCCAAAAAAGTTTCTCCATTCTCTGGTTTTAAAAATTTCCATCTATATTTTCTTCCCATTAATATGATTTCATTTCAGTTCAAGATGCTGTTGTCCCAAAAGAATTTAAGGCGGCCTCTGAAAATACATGCTAAAAGATGAAAAAATAAGGGAGAAAATAGAAAGCTCATGAAGTTGCACATGAGATTTTACTATGAAGGCATTTATGATTCACTAGGGGGTATATAGATATTTTAGTAAGTGCTCAGACCAACTAGATAGCCATTTGGAAAAATACACAATTAGATTTATTATATACAGTTTATACAAGGAAAGATTCCGTGTGGATCAGAGATTTACTAACATTATTAGCATGAAAAATTATCTTCACATTCAAAGAAAAGTATTTTTCATGCTGTCCAGAATTCTTGAAATATTAATCTTGTTAAATAAAAATATAATTGGAAAATAGACCATATCCGGAAATTGTTAAGTGGCTTATAGTGGAGCCAGACTAGCTGAGAATTGCAAGAAAAACTTGGTAGAAGAAAACCCGAAAGTGTGTTTGAAGGTATTGGAAAGCTACCAGGACATCTAGGACTTGAGGGTCCAAGATTTATGTGAGGAAGGAAACTTGATAAGGTGAGTCCAGATTTACTCTGCTTTTATTCTTGAGATAATCCTAATCTGTAAATGGTATGGGGAAAAAGAAGTTGAGCAGAAAGCAGCTGTCAAAGGCAGAGAGTCTGAGTAAGGCTTTTGGCAGTCTCATGGGGCTGGTGGAGCAAACGTTAGCTTCTAAGAGAGCTGGTAATCGAGGGAGGGGCTAATATCTTATGGAGAAAGAACAGGCAGAAAAGAGCCCCCAGTGGTCTGAGCTGCTGTATGTCTTGAGGCAGATGCTAATTTTGAGGTAACCTCATGTGACCTCATAGACCTTTCAGCAGTTTTCTGGTGCCGGGGAGATTAAAAGTGGAGGAATTGAACTGGTTCTCAGTTGAGATCACTGACACTACACCACGCCTTATAAAGACTGAAATAGACCAGGAGTTACAAAGACTGAAATCCAGCCTTGAGAAAGCCCAAATCCTGATTAGATGAAGCCCCTTTAACTGCCTGCTAAAAGCTAAAGACTCATCTGAAATCTGTAAAATTTTTCATAGAATATGTTATATTCAGTCACAGATTATTACCAGGCCTACCAAGAGAGGGGACCAAGAAGAAAAACAGTCACTAGAAGCAGACCCACAGATAAACCAAATACTGACGTTATCAAACACGGAATTATAAAGAGTAAATGTAAGTGTATTGAAGAAATTTACCAGAAAAGTATAATCTATATTTTGAGGAATAAATAAGGGAAAGTTATAGACCAGAATTGTGTCATGAACATAGAAGAAAGAAATCTAAACAACATATTAACAAATACAGCAGTGTATAAGAAGGAAGATATAACTTAATTGGGTTTATTCCAGGAGTGTAAGTATAAGTATTTTCAGATAAATCATGTAATTTACTTCATCAGCAAAATGAAAAGAAGAAAAAATATGATTATCTCAATAGTTGCAGAAAAGTCTTCTGACAAAATTCAACATCTATTTATGATAAGAATCAGCAAGTGGAAAAAAAAAAGGAGGGGAACTGCCTTCATCTGACAAAATGCATCTGTGAAACAGCTACAGCAAACATACTCTGTGGTGATATATTGAAAGCAGAGAAGGGGCTGGCCCGTTATCACCACTTCAGTTCACTGACATCCTGGAGAGCCTACCCAGTGCAATGAAGTGCTGGAAAGATGACAGAAGAAATAAAGAAAGGGTATAAGAACTGGACAGGAAAGTGAAAACTTTGTTATTTGCAGATAACATGAATATGTACCTAGAAAATCTAAAAGAATGTTCAGATAAGTTACTGTCTGAATGAGTAAGTAAACTTACAGAGGTCACTGGACACAGTGTACAGGAATCAGTTGTATTTCTGCATTGCCGCAATTATAGAGAAAAGGAAAGTTTGAAGAGTAATTTACAATAGTGTTAAGAAAACATCAAATATAGTATCGTACTCTATTGCTATGTGACAAACCACTCCCAGTGCTTAGTGGTTCATTTATTTGTTCACAATTCTGTGGGTCAACAGTCTCGGCTGGAGTCTGTTGAATGCTTCTACTGTTGGACTCACCTGTGGCTATTGGCCTGGCAGGCAACTGAGACTGCTTTACAGTGACCATACACACACGGCAAGTGTTAGGTGGTGACCGTCAAACGAACCTTCTTCCACTTGGTCTCTCAGCTTCTTCATGTGGGGGAAGTGTCAAAAAGGGCAGAGCAGAAGCCCCAAGATCTCTTGAGGCTCAGGCACAGCAGTCACACACTGTTCCTTCCATTGCATTTTCTTGGTTGAAACAAATTGCAAGGTCAGTACAGATGAAATAACCTCCACCAGTAGTACAAGATGTAAAGAATATATGGCCATTTTTAATCTACTACAGATACCTAGGAATAAATCCAACGCAGGGTGTATATAAGACCTCTGCATCAAAATCAATGTAACCTTATTAAGAGAAAAGAGAATTACATAGATAAGGGGACATGCCTCATCAATACATTGAAAGATTTACTACTGTGAAGTTGTCATTTCTCCTCAAATTGATCTATAGATTCAGTGCAATCTTGATGAAAATTCCAACAATTTTTTTTTTTGGTGGCAGATTGACAGGCTAGAATCAGAATGATCTGGAAATGAAACATTCAAAGAATAACCGGATATTCCTTAAAAAAAAAAAAAAAAAAAAAAAAAAAAAAAAAAAAAGACCGAAGTTGGAGAGCTTATACTCTTAGATTTCAAAATTCATTATAAAACTATGGCAATTAAGACAGTGTGGTATTGGTAGAAGGCAGGACAAAATGAAACAGAAAAGGGAATCCAGAAACAGACACATAAATTCAGTTACTCAGCTTACAACAAAGTTTGCACTGTACTGCAATAGGGGAGAGGGTGATCATTTCAGTGAACATTACGTAGTTAATTAGATATCCATCTGGAAAAAATAGATCTTGATTTCTGCTTCACACCGTGTAAAAAAATCATGTCCAAGTAGTTTATAGATTTAAATCTGAAAAGTAAAACAATAAAATTTTTTTAGGTAAACACAGGGAGTATCTTTAGGACCTTGGGGTAGATAATAATTTTTTAAAAGATTTTATTTATTTCTTTGACACAGAGAGAGAGCGCAAGTAGGCAGAGAGGCAGGCAGGGGAAGAAGGAGAATCAGGCTCTCCGTTGAGCAGAGAGCCTGATGCGGGGCTTGATCCCAGAACCCTGGGATCATGACCTGAGCTGAAGGCAGTAACTGACTGAACCACCCAGGTGTCCCAATAATAATTTCTTAATCAGGAAACAGAAAGCTCTTTTCCTAAAGGAAAAGATCAATAAGTTCGATTTCATTAAAATAGAATCTCTGGGGGTGCCTGGGTGGCTCAGTTGGTTAAGCCACCGCCTGCAGCTTAGGTCATGATCCTGGAGTCCCGGGATCGAGTTCCGCATTGGGCTCCCAGCTCTGCAGGGAGTCTGCTTCTCCTTCTGACCTTCTCCCCTCTCATGCTCTCTCTCACTCACTCTCTCTCTCTCAAATAAATAAATCAAATATTTTTAAAAAATAGAATGTCTGATCATCAGAAAATGCTATTTAAAAAGTAATAAGTCACAGAATGGGAAAAGATAATTGTAATTAATTGCAATGCAGCTATTCACTAAAGGACTTTTGTATACAGGTTGGATAAGAAAAACGAGGATGCTTGGGTGACTTGGTCGGTTAAGCATGTGCCTTCAGCTCAGGTCATGATCCCAGGGTCCTGGGATTTAGTCCCACATTGGGCTCCCTGCTCAGCAGGGGACCTGCTTCTTCCTCTCCCTCTGCCTCTCCCCCCCCCCGTACTCCTTCTCCCTCCCTCCCTCTCTCTCTCTGACTAAATAAATAAGTAAAATCTCTTATACAAAGAAAAAAAAATAAAAATGTCTACAAAGTAATAAGTAAAAACCAGATAACCTGCTACAAAAATGAGCAAAAGGCTTGAGTAGGCACTTCACAAAAAGGGATATCCAAATGGCCAATATATGTGTGAAAAGGTGCTTGATCTTATGCTTCACCAGGGAAATGGAAATTAAAACCACACTGAGATACATTACACACCCATCAGACTGTTTGTCTTTTAAAAGGCTGTCTATACCTGCAATTGCACTACTGGGCATTTACCCCAAAGATACGGAAGTAGTGAAAAGAAGGGCCATATGCACCCCAATGTTCATCGCAGCAATGGCCACAATCGCCAAACTGTGGAAAGAGCCAAGGTGCCCATCAACAGATGAATGGATAAAGAAGATGTGGTACATATATACAATGGAGTACTATGCCTCCGTCAGAAAGG